>JALXFT010002767.1:0-34934 GCA_023376895.1 Aspiorhynchus laticeps | reverse complement strand
CCAGTTCTGTCAGGTTGGATGGTAAACGTTGGTGGACAGCCATTTTTAGGTCTCTCCAGAGATGCTCAATTGGGTTTAAGTCAGGGCTCTGGCTGGGCCATTCAAGAACAGTCACGGAGTTATTGTGAAGCCACTCCTTCGTTATTTTAGCTGTGTGCTTAGGGTCATTGTCTTGTTGGAAGGTAAACCTTCGGCCCAGTCTGAGGTCCTGAGCACTCTGGAGAAGGTTTTCGTCCAGGATATCCCTGTACTTGGCCGCATTCATCTTTCCCTCAATTGCAACCAGTCGTCCTGTCCCTGCAGCTGAAAAACACCCCCACAGCATGATGCTGCCACCACCATGCTTCACTGTTGGGACTGTATTGGACAGGTGATGAGCAGTGCCTGGTTTTCTCCACACATACCGATTAGAATTAAGGCCAAAAAGTTCTATCTGGGTCTCATCACACCAGAGAATCCTTCAGGTGTTTTTTAGCAAATTCCATGCGGGCTTTCATGTGTCTTGCACTGAGGAGAGGCTTCCGTCGGGCCACTCTGCCATAAAGCCCCGACTGGTGGAGGGCTGCAGTGATGGTTGACTTTCTACAACTTTCTCCCATCTCCCGAATGCATCTCTGGAGCTCAGCCACAGTGATCTTTGGGTTCTTCTTTACCTCTCTCACCAAGGCTCTTCTCCCCCGATAGCTCAGTTTGGCTGGACGGCCAGCTCTAGGAAGGGTTCTGGTCGTCCCAAACGTCTTCCATTTAAGGATTATGGAGGCCACTGAGCTCTTAGGAACCTTAAGTGCAGCAGAATTCTTTTTGTAACCTTGGCCAGATCTGTGCCTTGCCACAATTCTGTCTCTGAGCTCTTCAGGCAGTTCCTTTGACCTCATGATTCTCATTTGCTCTGACATGCACTGTGAGCTGTAAGGTCTTATATAGACAGGTGTGTGGCTTTCCTAATCAAGTCCAATCAGTATAATCAAACACAGCTGGACTCAAATGAAGGTGTAGAACCATCTCAAGGATGATCAGAAGAAATGGACAGCACCTGAGTTAAATATATGAGTGTCACAGCAAAGGGTCTGAATACTTAGGACCATGTGATATTTCAGTTTTTCTTTTTTAATAAATCTGCAAAAATGTCAACAATTGTGTTTTTCTGTCAATATGGGGTGCTGTGTGTACATTAATGAGGAAAAAAATGAACTTGAATGATTTTAGCAAATGGCTGCAATATAACAAAGAGTGAAAAATTTAAGGGGGTCTGAATACTTTCCGTACCCACTGTATACAGGTGCTGGTCATATAATTAGAATATCATCAAAAAGTTGATTTTATTTCTCTAATTCCATTCAAAAAGTGAAACTTGTATAATGTATACATTCATTCCACACAGACTGATATATTTCAAGTGTTTATTTCTTTTAATTTTGATGATTATAAGTGACAACTAAAGAAAACCCCAAATTCAGTATCTCAGAAAATTAGAGTATTGTGAAAAGGTTCAATATTGAAGACACCTGGTGCCACACTCTAATCAGCTAATTAACTCAAAACACCTGCAAAGGCCTTTAAGTGGTCTCTCAGTCTAGTTCTGTAGGCTACACAATCATGGGGAAGACTGCTGACTTGACAGTTGTCCAAAAGACGACCATTGACACCTTGCACAAGGAGGGCAAGACACAAAAGGTCATTGCAAAAGAGGCTGGCTGTTCACAGAGCTCTGTGTCCAAGCACATTAATAGAGAGGCGAAGGGAAGGAAAAGATGTGGTAGAAAAAAGTGTACAAGCAATAGGTATAACCGCACCCTGGAGAGGATTGTGAAACAAAACCCATTCAAAAATGTGGGGGAGATTCACAAAGCGTGGACTGCAGCTGGAGTCAGTGCTTCAAGAACCACTACACACAGACATATGCAAGACATGGGTTTCAGGGTCCATGTCAAGCCACTCTTGAACGACAGCGTCAGAAGCGTCTCGCCTGGGCTAAAGACAAAAAGGACTGGACTGCTGCTGAGTGGTCCAAAGTAATGTTCTCTGATGAAAGTAAATTTTGCATTTCCTTTGGAAATCAGGGTCCCAGAGTCTGGAGGAAGAGAGGAGAGGCACAGAATCCACGTTGCTTGAGGTCCAGTGTAAAGTTTCCACAGTCAGTGATGGTTTGCGGTGCCATGTCATCTGCTGGTGTTGGTCCACTGTGTTTTCTGAGGTCCAAGGTCAACACAGCCGTATACCAGGAAGTTTTAGAGCACTTCATGCTTCCTGCTGCAGACCAACTTTATGGAGATGCAGATTTCATTTTCCAACAGGACTTGGCACCTGCACACAGTGCCAAAGCTACCAGTACCTGGTTTAAGGACCATGGTCTCCCTGTTCTTAATTGGCCAGCAAACTCGCCTGACCTTAACCCCATAGAAAATCTATGGGGTATTGTGAAGAGGAAGATGCGATATGCCAGACCCAACAATGCAGAAGAGCTGAAGGCCACTATCAGAGCAACCTGGGCTCTCATAACACCTGAGCAGTGCCACAGACTGATCGACCCAATGCCACGCCGCATTGCTGCAGTAATTCAGGCAAAAGGAGCCCCAACTAAGTATTGAGTGCTGTACATGCTCATACTTTTCATGTTCATACTTTTCAGTTGGCCAAAATTTCTAAAAATCCTTTCTTTGTATTGGTCTTAAGTAATATTCTAATTTTCTGAGATACTGAATTTGGGGTTTTCATTAGTTGTCAGTTATAATCATCAAAATTAAAAGAAATAAACACTTGAAATATATCAGTCTGTGTGGAATGGATGTATACATTATACAAGTTTCACTTTTTGAATGGAATTAGTGAAATAAATCAACTTTTTGATGATATTCTAATTATATGACCAGCACCTGTATATCACTCTTAACTTACAATTTTAAAATGTATAAATAATAAATTACTATTTAATTACATAAAACTTCAATAATATAAAATAAATTTTATAAACTTGTATAATAAAATTATAAAATTAAAATGTGATTTTAAAATGCATTAAACTATCCAATTATACAATTTGATTTAATAAATAAACATTGATTTAATAAATAAATAAATAAATAAATAAATATATATATATATATATATATATATATATATATATATATGCGCACACACACTAAATTATGTGTAGTTATTGATTATTCAAACACAGAGGTGTTTCGCTTATGAATAAATGAACTGCGTTTTTAAATGAATCTAGTGAGTCAATGATTCAATTACCCATTCATAAAGACAGTCGCGTACTTCTTTCCTGAATGAATCAGCTGTTCAAAAGAATCAATTGCATGAATGATTCAGTGATCAAATCAGTGACTTGCCGCCACCTACTGGCAATTTTAGTTTAATTTTTAAAGTATCTTTTTCTGTTATTTAAATCATTTAATATTTCTATGTTAAAAAAAATCTAAATTCAAAACCTCTGAGCCTCATTAATCGTCTGAAAATACACCTACAAGGCACTTGTGTGTTCTTCTGTGCCACCTCTGTAGTGCAAATTTATTTCTTAAATACTAATTTCATTTGATTGGTAACTTATTCTTAATACATTTACATTTATGCATTTAGCAGACGCTTTTATCCAAAGCGACTTACATTGCATTCAAGATACAGTTTTTTACATTTGATCAGCTCTTGCTTTCCCTGGGAATCAAACCCATGATCTCGGCGTTGCTAGCGCCATGCTCTAGCATTTGAGCTACAGGAAAGCTATATACTATACTTATACTTATACTTATACTTATACTTATACTTATATACTAATATACTTCTTATTCTTCTTGTTTTTATTCTGTTGTTTTAATTAGAAATGTTAAAAAGCTTATAAATAAATATATATATATTATTTGACATAAAATATGACATACTTTTAATAAAGATACAAAAATGCCATTACTAAGGTAAAATCAAAATTCCCTGTAAATCACTGAGTCAAATATCAAAGGTTAATTTTTTATCAGAATTTTTGATTATTGATTAGAAGGTGCTCCTAAATTTTTGACTGTGCTCCTAAATTTTTAAAGTAGAATTAGAATTATCCTTCTCCAAGTCCAAGTGTTAAGAATTAAGATAAACATTTTTCTTCAAGTGTAGTGTAATTGAAATATTGTCCATAAAATACATTTATTTCATAAAAAGTATATTTTTACTTCATCAGAAAATATAGATGTTCACAGTGGTCTCAAATATAGTTGTTCACAGTGGTCTCAAATATAGATGTTCACAGTGGTCTCAAATATAGATGTTCACAGTGGTCTCAAATATAGATGTTCACAGTGGTCTCAAATATAGTTGTTCACAGTGGTCTCAAATATAGATGTTCACAGTGGTCTCAAATATAGATGTTCACAGTGGTCTCAAATATAGATGTTCACAGTGGTCTCAAATATAGATGTTCACAGTGGTCTCAAATATAGATGTTCACAGTGGTCTCAAATATAGTCTCAAATATAGATGTTCACAGTGGTCTCAAATATAGTTGTTCACAGTGGTCTCAAAGTCCCAAGTCCTGAAGTTATTTTTCAAATTTGAATATATCACAAAATAGGTTCCTGTAAGCTATCATGGTGCTCTAAAACGCCAATTGGTATTCAATTTAGAATGTATTATATGAACATGAATGTACTTACTTTGTACATTATGTACATAATTTATTTTCCTTCGAGGGTCACATCACCTGACAGCTGCCCCCCCCCCCCCCACACACACACACACACACTTTTAAAATGGCTGCTACGCCCCTGACTTAGTCAGATCGCTAATATTGAAGGTCTGGACAAGATCAGCGTTGGGAAAATACACCATCTTTGACAAATTTTTGCCAAAACTTTATGCCAAGTTTTGGGAGATTTTCTGGTTTTGGTGGTTTCCCCTCAAATCTATCCACAGAGAAAATTTGGAGGACTCTCCCTACCTGAAACAGCTGCCGGGTAATTGACTTTCAAATTAAATTGACCACAATAACCATTTCTGTCTTTCTTTCTTTTTCTTTGTCACGTTACTGTACAATATATGTATAACGTGAATTATGGCAGACTTCTGAAAAGTTTGGCGGTGCCGTTTTTTCATTCAGAATAGGATCTTCTGTTTGTTTGAACCATACAGTCTATGGTCTGAACAGGACATGACACAAGTTCTGTAAAGCAACCACAAGATGGCAGTGAAACACTTCTTTCCAGTAGTGCCCAGTTTAGTTTACGTTTTAAACACAATTACTTATTTATAGCCTAACTTGTAAAGTAAGGCATGACAGTGATTTTACCTTTTGTTGGTCCTGGAACAATATTCTTGCCAAAAATAGTAACTTCAATGGACAGTTCACCCAAAAATGAAAACAGTTGATGGTAGCCATTGACTTCTGTAGTCTAATATGGAGAAAGAAAAAATACTATGGATACCAGCAACTGTTTGGTTACCAACATTCTTCAAAATATCTTTGTGTTGAACAGAAGAAAGAAACTCATACAGTTTGGAACAACCTGAGGGTGAGTAAATGCTGAACTATCCCTTTAAACCAGTTAAATCAGCTTGAAGCCTAACTCTAAAATCTGACTGGTTTATAGCAATGCTTCACCAACTCAGATGCTGTTCACGAAGGAACGTTTCCTTGGGTTGGTACCAAGCCTCCTCTCCTCTCTTTTTTGGAGGTTGTGTTCTGTTAGAGAGCCATGGGCGTTCTTCAATATTTAATCAAGGGTGTGTTTGAAGATCTGTCTGTGTGTGAGAGCAGTTTAAGATGAAAGACTTTCTTCACTCTCTTTTCTCACTTTCACAAGCAGACGCTCTTCTGTGGACTCGCACTCATCTCAGCATCAGACGTCCGCTGACCGTCTGAGGCATGTTTCACCTGAAACACGAGCACTTTCTCAATCTATAAGCTCTAATGTGATTGGCTGACTTTACGCAGCTTCCAAGAAAGCTCACAGGGTTTTTCTCCAGTCTGTCTGGAAAAGTTGTGTTGACTGAGGATGAAATCTTTCAAGGATGAAATCATCACTGGATTTACCAAAGTTTGTGAGTTTAGTGACAAACTAAACTCAAATCTTTGAAAGATATTCCGAGTTTTGTTTTGAAGCATTGGCAAGTTAAAGACAACATAACATATACATACATATATATATCTAAAAGAACATGATAAATATAGTGCAATTTTTTAAATAAATAATTTAACTTTGAAAAACAATTTATATAGTAAAAGTGACATGTATATTAATTAATATTACAATTTTTCATCATAAATAGGCAGTTAACAATGTTTTCACTGTGTCTTCATGAAATATATTTTTTTAATATTTAAAAATAAGTACATTCAGAATTTCCTGAAGAACAATAATGCAATTCGTTATGCAATTTCAAGAGAAATATTAGAAAATAACATTCTCCAGTGTTGAATAAGTGTTTTCTTAAACTAATGATTGAATCACACATGAGTTTTCTTTAATGATTGTTTTGTTAAAGGGGTCATCGGATGCATAATTCACTTTTCAAGTTGTTTGAACATAAATGTGTGTTGGAAGTGTGTGTACACATCCATCCTATAATGATAAAAATCCACCCAGTGTTTTTTTTTTTAAATCCCTATTTTAAAATCCTCTTTCTCAAATCAGGCTGTTCTGAGATTCCTGTCAGAATGACGTAGCTCTGTACAGGCTCCTCCCACGATAGCTGATTGACAAGACCGTCTTACCTTAGACCCGCCCTGAGTGAACTGAGAGCTGTCCGCCATTGAGTCGACTCCGGTGCAGGGGAAGACAAGATGTTTCCGATTAAGCGATTGAGGTGTTTTGTTGTTGGATGTAATAATGAATATAGCAGTCGTCATTAACTCCCGACATCTGAGCCGCTGAAGACGCAGAGGATTAACGTTACTTTCGCTTTGAAGTGAAAGTGCCGATCTCAATCTGCTTAAATGCGTCTATGTTCGCGTGAATCATTTGTGATCCAGCTTCATCTAGAGAAGAAGTGAGTATAAGGGTTTTTATGAATCTTTGCAAATCGCCTTTCCTAATAATGTGCTAGTTAGACAGTTTTGCAGCTAAAGTAAACAGTACTGCTCATCACTCCACAAAAGAGAGGGGCGGGGTCAGCAGAGCTCATTAGCATTTAAAGCAACATGGACTAGAATGGCTTGATAAAAACAGAGCTGATTTTGACAGGGTAAAGAAGGTGTTGTTTTACACTACCATTGAGAAATTTTAACCAAAGTATGTTATAGACTTTTAATTAAGACCCTAAAGTATCATATCAACTTGTGCAAAATGAGCATCCGATGACCCCTTTAAAATCAAATAAAACAATATCTGGAATATTATAGACAAAGACAAAATGATGGATTAAATATATTCTACACATTCAAATATACATGTTTCCTTATTCAAGTATAAAACGTTAACCTAATGTTCTTTTCCAGGTCTGTTTGTCAACGTGTACAGTTAGTTAACCATTAGACTGGTTTTACTTCAGCTTTAGTCTGCTGTGGTGTTTTACAGCGTGGCTTCTGTCCACTGGGACTCTGAACACTTTAAACAGACCTGCGGCGTCACACACTTCACCGAGCTCTGAGCTGCTGTCATCAGATCACATGACATCAGCACTGAGAGGAAAGGACTGGTGTGTAAATACTTCAACGCAGGGATTAACAAAATTCACAGAGTATTTTTAATCATGATAAGCCTTTCTAAGAATAGACTCAGTGTTTGAACCCAGCAGAACATCACAACAGACACAGAAAAACACACAGACGCGTCTCCCAGAGGGACACTGATAACACTCACAAATACGTTCATCATCAGAGGAGTGCACATTCTATCAAAAATTAATTTTTCAGGTACAGCACCAAACAGAAATGCAAAAAAAAGATTGTTTCCCAAAGAATCCTAATGGGATCAAATAAAAATCCTCTAAAATTATTTTATGATGAGATATATTTTATATAAATACAATATAGACCATTTTTTCCGCATATTTAATATAATGAAGCAATATTTTAATATAAACAATATAACCTATATTTTCATAAATTAAAAAATATATTTTAATGATAAAGTTTTAGTATTTTTGTCTTGTGATTTTTATTTATATATATATTTTTTATTATAGTTTTTATATTTTCATTTTAATGAAAATTGTATTAGTTTCTATTTTTATATTTTCAGTTTTTATTTTAATGATACAGTTTTAGTATTTTTTTATATTGTCTTTTTATTGTAGTTTTTATTTTTATATTTTCAGTTTTTATTTTAATGAAATTTTAGTAATTTTTTTTTGTTATTTTGTTAGTTTTTTTAGATTTTAATTTCTAATAATATAGTTTTAATAATTTTTTGTTTTGTCTATTTGTTGTTGTTTTATTATAGTTTTCATTTTTATATTTTCATTTTTTATTTGAATTATAAAGATGTAGTAATTTTTTGTTATAGTTTTTCTTTTTAGATTTTCATTTCTAACTATATAGTTTTAGTAATTTTTTGGTTTTGTCTTTTTATTGTAGTTTTTATTTTGAGATTTTTAGTTTTTATTTTAAGTCATTTTTATTAGTTTCTTTTATGTCCGTATAGTTATTTTATATATTTTTATTTGAGTTTTAGTTGTTTTAGTACGTTTGTAATGGTTTTAGTTAAATACAACCCTGGTCAGGTCTGAATGCAAGTTTGCAGTGGATTGTGGGGGAAAACCATTGACATGAGGAGGCTTTTTGACCTGGACATGAAAGCTGAAGATCAAGTTCAACCTCCACGTATTCCAATGGTAACGCTTCTTTTTCCAGAATTCCTTTTTAGATTCTTAGAAGACTTTTATTCCCTCCCCATCATGATCCTTTATATTCCAAATGACCAGAGAGCGTCCAGTGGAATCCAGTTAATCGCTGTTTCTCTCTCTCTCTCTGATCCTCGAGACTGAACACCTGCTTCCCTCTGTGTTCTTCATGTCATCCAACACCTCGGCGTTACACCTGAAATTAGAGCACACACAGACACACCCACAACACACACACCAGCCCCAGTCAACTCCACCGGGACGAGCCGTTAGGTACCTCTAACACACACACACGCTGGTGTCCTCCAGGCATGTGCTCCATTCAGCCGTGTAGAGGTGATCTTTCATTTTGACAGATCATCAGCTTTTCTTTCATGCGAGATGTGGAGATACTGGTTTGCCAAGCGCGACCGTTCGCAGTTAACGTCTTCATACAGTGAGAAGCAGGCCTCGGCTTTAGATCAGGTCATGGATTGTGAACACTTTGCTTATTCTGAACAGCTGCGTGGCTGTTTCTGTCCCATCATGCATCTGTGAGCAGCACGGACGCCTGCCAACCTGCTAATGGATAACAACCCCAGGCGTCCGTCCGTCCGCTCATCATCAAATACAAGCCAGAGCACCCAAACAATCTGTGTCAAATCACAGACCTGCTTCTGACCTTGTCACTGACTAAATCTAGCGATAACTCCATTGCATGATGCTGGAAAACGCTTGATGTGTTTCGTATAGAATCAAGGATTACCAACAGCAGTCTTAAGAGACAAACAGCCTGATCAATGCTTTAACACAGCGTACCGTCCCAAGAAGCAGCACAGAGCTGAGGATCAAACCAGTTCTATTGATGTGAACCTCTGAACATTGATATTGATTTCACACGGATTCATTTATTCAGACATGTGGGTCATAGACGCTGAGATCTGTCCCTGTCAGTGTGCAATAAGACAGTCGTTTTTGGTGCAAAGTTCATGTTTATTCAAATATAAAATTGATCCACTGATCATTTAGATGTGACTGGATTTTTACTCATTAAAGAAACAAAGTACATGTATATATTTATAAAATAATATATATATATATATATATATATATATATATATATATATATATATATATATGTGTGTGTGTATATATATATATATATTATACACACAAAAATTTGAATGAGTAAAAATGATAAATATTATATGATTATATATTAAATAATTATAATATATATTTTATTCTATATAAAATTATAGAAATAATATAAATACTTTTATTTTCCATATAAAATTCTATTTTCTGCAAAAATGTATCCACTGATCATTTAAAAGATGTAACTGGATTTTTACTCATTAAAGAAACAAAGTACATGTGTGTGTAAATATATATATATATTTAACTATTTTTATTTTCTGCTGAAATTGTTTTGGGTTCTTTTTAACACACCTGTATTGTTAATATGAATAAATTTAACTGATTGTCAACCTTGCAATCAGAACTGAAATATATTCTAGAAAATATATCTAGAAAATAAATACATTATTATTTTGAACAGAATAATAATCATAATAATTTCCATATAAAATAATATTTTCTGCTGAAATTGTTTGAATTTGAAGCAATGAAAGATGTGCCATCTTTGTTTTTTATCAGCATAGATACCTTTTGTATTTTGACAATATTTGGCCCATTTATGAATATTATGTTACTATTTATTTATTATTTATGCTAAATGAAATGCTAACACATGACAAATCTTTTCAGTTGGAAAAAGATTCATGCATTAATTATTTTATTATTGCTAAATAACTTGTAACTTATTAAATATTATTAGTCTCTATTATTTACAATTAGCATTACATGAAAACAGTACAACTGGAGTGATGCTATAAAATGGGTTTAAGATTGACACCCTGACATGCCAGTTACTTCTGAAATGTTAACATTTATAAACAACATAAGATAAACATCTAAAAGCAAGGTTTCATGCGATGGGAAAAATGCTGAGATCTGCAAAATAACATCATTAGTTATGAAAACTTTTATCTCCCACATCAGCTAAAATGGCCCATTTTATGACCTCTTGAGGCTATATATGTATTTATGGTTGCTTTTTTAATTTCTCAAATATATATTGAAACCATGCAAGGATGGATCATAATTACAATATTTATATGAACAACACACAGATATTCAGTCACATGCCTTCATGTCCATTTTATATTCAGTAAAAATGGTGCATAAAATTATCATTTAAAATAGTAATGAGGAATGCCACATGCTAATCTCTGGATTAAAAAATAAAATCTGGATTATGTAATCAGATTCCAAAAATTAAGTACTTGTAATTAGATTATATTACATTTTAAAATGCTCGTAATCAGACTACAGTTACTTTTTTACGGATTACATGATATTATTCACATCAATTATTATAATAAACTATTAATCATTTATTCATATTAATTCTTACTAAATTTTCTAAAAATGTATTTTCTCAACATTTCAACATTAATGTTTATTTGAATTATCACTCTGTAGGTTATGTCTGGAAGGCTTTTTTCTTCTAAACACATTGAAATGCACAAATTCACAAACTTATTTGTCATCTGAACATCTTTCATCTAATATATTTAGGCCTACTTGTAGTAGACCTGAGATTTTAAAATAAATATTTTAAAAATGATGCATCACATTTGCATGTTTATTGGTTCTCTGACATTGGTTATGGTCACATGACAGGCAGGTAAACAAATAAAATATTTAATTTTCTCAGTCTTTTTTTTTTTACATTTTGATTGATTTTAAAATTATTTTTATTTAACATTTTTATGATTTAATTAATCATTAGCTTTTAAACTCATAAACCGGTTCCTTCACAAACCCCAGTTTGGGAAACCTTGACTTGCCTATAATGTTTAATTAATGCACTTCATGTTGTTAATAACAACATGTGGAATATATTTTCTTAGTATTTTTATGTCAATATGGCGTCCTATTTGAATCAATTTGATAAACGAGTTAGGTCCAAAGTAATCTGATTATATTACCTAAATGTGTAATGTAATGGATTACGTTACTAACTACAGTTTTTGTCATGTAATTTGGAATCAGTAACGGATTATGGAGTAATCTACACATCACTGTGAATATTATAGTTTAATCTTGATTTCAAGAGTGTCCGTTTTACCTTTCACTGCTTTCAGCTCAACGCGTGTTTACTTCAGAAGCGATTCTCCTCAGGAGTTAGCCGATAGCCTGAAATAACTGACAGAGCCTCCGTTTTACTGGTGAAATGATTCCTACGCGACGTAAATAATGTATTTTATTACAAGTTTTCTTTTTTGGTGCAGGTTTCATGCAGTATAAAAGCAGAAGTCTGTCGAATGTCCTCATTTGTGATCCTGCAGCACAAACGCAGTCATAAGTAACACAGGTATATTTGTAGCAATAGCCAACAATACATTGTATGAGATTTTTATTTTATGCCAAAAATCATTAGGCTATTAAGTAAAGATCATGTTGCATGAAGATATTTAGCAAATTTCCTACCGTAAATATATCAAAACTTAATTTTTGATATAATATGCATTGCTAAGAACTTAATTTGGACAACTTTAAAGACAATTTTGTCAATATTTAGATTTTTTTGCACCCTCAGATTCCAGATTTTCAAATAGTTGTATCTCAGCCAATATTATCCTATCATAACAAACCATACATCAATGGAAAGATTATTTATTCAGCTTTCATATAATTTATACATCTCAATTTCAAAATGATGACTGGTTTTGTGGTCCAGGGTCACATTTAGCCAGCGGGGGTGTGTGTGAGCGCTGAGTGTGTTTCTGTGCGAGAGTGTGTGTGTGTGTGTGTGTGTGATCGCTGGGTGGAGCAGCAGTGGACGGCAGGTCTCGTCTCTCATTGCGGCGGCTGGAGATCCATCGAGCGGCGGCGGAATGTCGCTCCGCTGTCCGTGTGCGTGAAGAGCAGGTGGAGGAGGAGGAGGATGATGATGGAGGAATCCGACAGCATCCCCTGCACCGCGGAGGACGGACTCCTGTCGAGCTGGAGATGGAACAGAACCGCCAGGGATCAGGTCCAAATCAAGCAGAAGATCCGAGATCTGCCCGGATTATTAAAGCACGGACTGAACCTGCGCAAAAAGAGCGTGAGTTACCAAAATTATGCGTGATAAAGAATGTGTGTGTTTCGTGATCAGTACACCACCCATATCCACCATCACTGATATTACAATGCTGTGGATGCGCACGAACAACCTGACGTTACATTGATGCGTGTTGTCAATGCATTGATGCGCTATTCCAAATGTCATTGATTATGAAGGAGAGGCTGTAATGCTTTTTTAAGTCGTGGTATCTAAGGCAACAGAGATCCACATACACACACACGGCCAGGTACACAAACACACACTCTCACACACACCTGCTGTAACTTCCCAACATGAAAATAGAAAATGATCTGTGGTTCATATTTGCTGAATTTGATTAATATTCTTTGCAATACTGCGCCCTTGTACAAGTTACCATGGCAATCATAGTTTCAGCCAAAGTACCAGTACATCAGTTTTGTAGCTGCTGTTTAAAGATGAATTAATATGGGATGCTTTGGCAATATTCCTGGCATTTTTGTTTAATTTCTTTTCACGTCGGTGTCTCGTACCGATTTACCACAATTTTTTACCACAATAACAGACAGTAGCTACATTTTGTAATAGCAGAATGATATTTTTAAAGCCTGAATAAGTCAATGAGGGTGTTTACAAAATGTACTCTGGTTTTCGGACATATACTGTGTCTTACTTTTTTGTGAACACCTTAAATTGTGGTATTTGGAGACTTTCTTGAAGTAGCCTACATTTGTGCAGTTGAAACTGAGCTGTAAAATAGCTGAGATATAGGCTATTTGTTGTATGAATATTGTTATGTAGCTGTGTAGAATATGCATTATTGTTGGAATATTGCATAATGTGGTTGTTGTTATTTAGAAAATGCTCAATATGGCATCATGAGTGCAAAGGTTCTAATTGGAACCTTTATATTTTCAAGTGACCATAATATATATGCTATAAAATATATGCTATTCAAATGTGATCATTAGGTATCTGATACCATAATTGAACCGTGGTACCGTCACAGTAGGTTTTTTGTGGACTGTATGGAAAGAGCTGATATATATTCTGCTTATACACTTGTGGCGTGACAGAGGGGCTATTCAGTGCTCCAGAGGCTTGAAGACGGGAATTGTTTTGCTGGTTTGGTGAATACCTCTCAGTTGAGGCCTGATTAATCGTGAGCATGAGAGGAAATCCACAGTGATCAATGAAGACTTTTGTAACTCTTGAGTTTTACTCAGTAATTTCTGTTGTTTATAGACTTTTGGGCAGAAACATCACTTAGTTCTTCAGGGTTTCATCTCTTTGTCTCTGATGTGTTGCTTGAGATGTCTTTTACCGTGAGGGTTCTTACGGCTTCGAACAGAATGTTTGGTTCAGGCTCATTTGACTCAATTCATCCGCCCCGGGGTGATTAGAGAATTAAAAAATGAAAGCCTCATTAGTACTAAATGAGAAACAAATATTACACTCGTGACATTTGTTTCCTTGTGTTCTGCAATGACAGCAACTACTGGAGCATCTGTTTATCAGGTTCTGCTGCTGTAAAATACAACCGCAAGCAGAAAATAAAGCTTTCTTGAAGGCTTTAACAGCTGATGCTGTAGGAGAACCTTTTAGAGTACCAATAATCCCAAAACAGAACCTTTTTCTGTAATCTTATACACTGAAAACCCAACAATTGTTGTCAATGATAAAGCAATCAAATTATGATCACCTAACTAAATTTCCCTAATAGTTCATCCAAAATTAAACATTTGCTGAGAATTTACTCACCCTCAGGCCATCCAAAATGTAGATGAGATTGTTTCTTCATCAGATTTGGAGAATGAATCACTTGCTCAGCGATTGATCCTCTGCAGTGAATGGGTGCCGTCAGAATGAGAGTCCAAACAACTGATAAAAACATCACAATAATCCACAAGTAATCCACACCACTCCAGACCATCAGTTAATGTCTTGAGAAGTGAAAAGCTGTCTTTGTAAGAAACAAATCCACCGTTAAGATCTCTTTAACTTCAAACCGTTGCTTCTGGATTAAATATGAATCCATAATAATGCTTCCTCCAGTGAAAAAGTCCATCTCCTGTTGTCTCTCACATCAAAATCCACACAAATATTTGTTTAGAGCTGTTTTGGCTTGTAAACAGTGCTTGATCTGTGTAGATTTCAGCACATTTCTGATTCAGACCAGACCTCTTTTTCATTGGAAGAAGCGTTATGGATTATGGACTCAAGTGATGGTTTGAAGTTATTGTTTTTATCAGCTGTTTGGACTTTAATTCTGACGGCACCCATTCACTGCAGAGTGAATGGGTGAACTATTCCTTTATGTACACTCAAGTTATTAAGGTTTACAGTGTTTGAGAATCTTTTTAGGTTTCTTTGATGCTTTATTAGAGTAATTTAATGTCATATAATGCTGTAAGAGAATGTTTTTTGTTCTAGATAAGAACACAAACCAAAGTTCCTGCAAAGAACCATTGAAGAACCCTTATTTTTAAGAGCATGTCCAGTGCTCTCTGTCCATGCAATGAGAACCGTGAGTTCAAAGGAAACTTTTGTGCTGTTTAGGAAAAATTGTAAGAAAGAAAATTGTTTCTCCTAGACAGCAATAACATTAAATAAGAAGTATCTCAGATGTTTCTCCTAAAGAAAAATACCTCAAAAGATCTCAATAAATATGAAGATTTTCAATCAAATTTTTTCAAGATCAAATGAACTTTAGTCATTTTTGACATTAATTTTACTCTTACAAGACAACACTGATTCCTAAATGAGAAGTCTTGTGTGCTATGAAAGAGCTACCTCTGAGCAATACGTTTCTTCTCTGAGAGCGCTGGGATTATTCTCAGATGGGGCGACAGACGCTCGTCTCTGGAAGAGCATTTCAAAGGAAGAGTGTGCTGATGTGACGTCTCTTATGGAATTCACTGCAATTCTCTGATGGAGAAGCTGCACTTAATGACACAGTCCTCGTGCTGCTAAGTGGATGTGTGTGTGTGAGCGCCTGTGGATGTAATGAAATCTTAACGAGAAAGACAAGGCTTGTTTGATGTCTCCATCTTGCAGTGCACTCATCCAGAACGACAGATTTATCCGCAAGCCATGCAAGAGAGAGGTGCATGAGTGTGTGTGTGTGTGTGTGTGAGCGCTCTAATCTGAGAGTAATCCATTTCTGACACATGACACACAGACTCACTGCACTCTGGAACAGTGTGCACTACATAGTGAACCAGGATGCTTTCTGTGCATCCTTCCCTAACTGTTCTCTTTCCCTCTCTTCATCTTACTCATCTTCTGTACCATTTCTTCTGTACACTCCCTCCTTCATGCATTTGTAAATCCTTTCCCTCCTCTCTCTCTCTCTCTCTCTCTCTCTCACTCTCTCTCTCTCTCTCTCTCTCTCTCTCTCACTCTCTCTCTCACTCTCTCTCTCTCTCTCTCTCTCTCTCTCTCTCTCTCTCTCTCTCTCTCTCTCTCTCTCTCTCTCTCTCTCTCTGTTTGCTGGAAGGAGATTGAAATGTTGGTTCTGAGTGCGGGTGAATAAAAGTGTTTGTGAGGTTTTTTTGCAACTGCCAGGCAGAACTAAACTACAATTTTACATTTCCTGAAGAAAATGTGTGCTTTTTGCCAATGCATAATTCACCAACACAATCCTAGCATGCTGTGAGTGATTGTCAGGGTGTTGCTAGGGGGCTCTGGGGGTTTGCTAGGGAGTTTTCCTGTGTTTTTTTATTGTTATTATTATTATTTTTTTTTTTGAGTGTTCTGGATAGTTACTAGGCTGTTGCTGGCTGGTTTGGGGTGTTATGGGTGGTTGCTAGGGTGTTGCTAGGTGGTTGCATGGGTGTTTTTGGTGGGATGCTGGAAAAGCAAGTTTATTTATGTAGCTCATTTCATACACAGTTGTTATTCAAAGTGCTTTACAGTAAGTAGATGTGTTATAGGTGGTTTGCTGGGGTGTTCTGGGTGGTTGCTAGAATGTTGCTTGGTGGTTGCTAGGGGGCTCTGGGGGATTGCTAGTTTCCCTGTGTTTTTTATTGTTATTATTATTTTTATTGTTGAGTGTTCTGGATAGTTACTAGGTTGTTGCTGGCTGGTTACTGGGGTATTATTGGTCTTTGCTAAGGGGTTTCTGGGTGGTTACTAGGGTGTTGCTAGGTAGTTGCGTGGGAGTTTTTGGGGTGGGATGCTGAGAAGGCATTTGTATAGCACATTTCATGCAGAGTTGTATTCAGACTGAGTGCTTTACGTAGATGTGTGTTACTTATGGGTGGTTGTTAGGTGGTTTCTGGGTGGTTACTAGGGTGCTGCTAGCTGATTGCATGGGTGTTTCTTTTTTTTGGGGGGGTGGGGGGTTGCTGGCAAAGCAAGTTTATTTATAAAGCTCATTTCATACTGTATCGTTATCGTGATATAAAATTACTCATGATTTGGTCATATCGCCCACCCCTACTGGCAAGCAAGTTTATTTTTATAGCACTTTTTATGTATAGTGGTAATTTGTGCTTTACTTTGACATCTAATGGGTGGTTGCTAGGGTGTTGCTAGTTGGTTGCATTTTTTTTTGGTATGGGGTGGGATGCTGGCAAGGCAAGCTTATTTATATAACAATGATTCTAAGTGCTTTACGTAGACTTGTGTTAGGGGTGGTTGCTAGGTGTTCACTGGGTTGGTCTGGGTGGTTGGTAGGGTGTTTTGGAGGGTTGCATGAATGTCGATCGGTTGGTTGCCAGGGTTTTCTGGGCATTCTAAGTAGTTGCTCCTACATGATTGCTAGGATATTCTTGGTGGTTGCTATGGTGGTTTGGGTGGTTGCTAGGGTGGTTACTCTGGCATTTCTATGTATTTTTTATTTTTTTTTGGGGGGGGGGTGTTCTGTGTCGTTGTTCGGTCATTACATGAAAATCTCAAGTACTTAGTAAAGTACCATCACGCCTCTTCACATTTGAATAATCATTCATGTCTTTGGCACAAATGGCGAGTTATGCACGGTACTTTAATGCTAAAGGTTAGGGGTTTGTTCAAATGACATTGAGAAAATGGGATCTTTTTGTGATTTATGAGCCAGGAATGATGAGAGAGGTGATTTCATCAAAAGATATTAGCTATGCATGAAGGACAAGAATGCTTAATTTTTTATCTAAAAAGCCTTTTCCACCTCATGCATTTGCTTATCTGTGGCCTGTCTGCTCCAGTTCCCATCCGACCCAAACAGAGTTCAGCTCCCAGATCTCCAGCAAATCAATACAGTAAATCTGATACACACGCCGTCTTCAGAGCCCAGTCAAAACAAAGCCAACGAGCACACGCACGGCCCCTGGAGAGATTCGTCTGCAGAGAGACAAGCGCTTGCTGATAGCAGTCTGTCTGCGGATACCTGCAGGTCGGCCCACGGAAAGCAGCCCGCAGAAAACCACAGATACCATCATCACAGAAATTTCAAACAGTATTCATGCTGAATGAATTCATCTCTACACAGTAAATTTGCCTGAGTAAAATTTACTCAAATTGAAGAAAATTTTACTCTATGCCAGATAACATTTGGTCCCTCTCTAAAAAGAGTAAAAGTTACTCTTTTGATAGAGTTTTTTTCCAGAGTTAATTTTGCTCAATTTAGTGTTAATATTTTACTCTTTCGGAGGACAAACTAAAATATTTTGTCAATAAAATAATTATTTATTTTAAATAATAAAATGGCGTTTTTTAATAATTAAAAGTAATCTGATTTTTGAGTTTGACAATGAACATATTGCAACCATGCCTGGGACGGCCCATATAAACGAGACAAAATGCTTTCATGTCTTGAAATAATAATTTCTGAACATTAATCAATGATTGTCAGTCTTTATTCACCTGTTTCTCATTAAAATGTGTTAAAGTAAATAGTGTGAATTACATCGCTAATGTCATAGAATAGCACCGCAGGGCAGATTGTAACGCAGTTACAGTTTACCCCATCTGCACAACTTTAATTATAAACCGGTTAGTGTCTTCTGCTAGTTATCAAAGCATTTAAAAACGATCTCAACTGATAAATAACAGATTGGAGATTAAAATTATAGCAGATTTGTCTCATTTTAAATTGGTAATAAAACCTGAGATGAAAAATGTATTTAGATTTTTGGCGCACTTTTTTCTCTATATAATGTTGATATGGTAACTAGTAAATACTGTAAATTTGGTTATGCTAGCATGTGTGGAAATATTTAAAAACGTGTGTTACAACTAACCCCGTTACTTTGTGCCCTCGTTCCTCTACTACATGCGAGTCACTATGAACAAATATTTAGGAGCACCTGTGCAACTGACCCGATCAGCATATTCGTGTTTGCGCTGAGGGAGCTTCAAAGGTTCTAACTTACTTGCTTTTGCAATTGAGTAATGTATCACAGACAGACGTATCCTCTCATTATAACAAACCAAGTGTAGATAGATATAAATAAGAGATTCATTGTGCAGTGAAAGATGAGTGAAAGATTTGAATGATTATTAAGAGAGTTTGCAAATGTGATATTGATTTAATACAACAGTTAATTAAACAAGAAGTTAATATTAAGAGACTTAGGCTATATTGTCTGACTACAACATTATGGCCTTATTTTGCTCTATTTCGTGACGAAAATAGTTTCTGACGTCACAGCTGAGCCGCTGGGCATCTCCATTCAAACACAGAGGTGTTTCGCTTATGAATAAATGAACTGCGTTTTTAAATGAATCTAGTGAGTCAATGATTCAATTACCCATTCATAAAGACAGTCGCGTACTTCTTTCCTGAATGAATCAGCTGTTCAAAAGAATCAATTGCATGAATGATTCAGTGATCAAATCAGTGACTTGCCGCCACCTACTGGCAATTTTAGTTTAATTTTTAAAGTATCTTTTTCTGTTATTTAAATCATTTAATATTTCTATGTTAAAAAAAATCTAAATTCAAAACCTCTGAGCCTCATTAATCGTCTGAAAATACACCTACAAGGCACTTGTGTGTTCTTCTGTGCCACCTCTGTAGTGCAAATTTATTTCTTAAATACTAATTTCATTTGATTGGTAACTTATTCTTAATACATTTACATTTATGCATTTAGCAGACGCTTTTATCCAAAGCGACTTACATTGCATTCAAGATACAGTTTTTTACATTTGATCAGCTCTTGCTTTCCCTGGGAATCAAACCCATGATCTCGGCGTTGCTAGCGCCATGCTCTAGCATTTGAGCTACAGGAAAGCTATATACTATACTTATACTTATACTTATACTTATACTTATACTTATATACTAATATACTTCTTATTCTTCTTGTTTTTATTCTGTTGTTTTAATTAGAAATGTTAAAAAGCTTATAAATAAATATATATATATTATTTGACATAAAATATGACATACTTTTAATAAAGATACAAAAATGCCATTACTAAGGTAAAATCAAAATTCCCTGTAAATCACTGAGTCAAATATCAAAGGTTAATTTTTTATCAGAATTTTTGATTATTGATTAGAAGGTGCTCCTAAATTTTTGACTGTGCTCCTAAATTTTTAAAGTAGAATTAGAATTATCCTTCTCCAAGTCCAAGTGTTAAGAATTAAGATAAACATTTTTCTTCAAGTGTAGTGTAATTGAAATATTGTCCATAAAATACATTTATTTCATAAAAAGTATATTTTTACTTCATCAGAAAATATAGATGTTCACAGTGGTCTCAAATATAGTTGTTCACAGTGGTCTCAAATATAGATGTTCACAGTGGTCTCAAATATAGATGTTCACAGTGGTCTCAAATATAGATGTTCACAGTGGTCTCAAATATAGTTGTTCACAGTGGTCTCAAATATAGATGTTCACAGTGGTCTCAAATATAGATGTTCACAGTGGTCTCAAATATAGATGTTCACAGTGGTCTCAAATATAGATGTTCACAGTGGTCTCAAATATAGATGTTCACAGTGGTCTCAAATATAGTCTCAAATATAGATGTTCACAGTGGTCTCAAATATAGTTGTTCACAGTGGTCTCAAAGTCCCAAGTCCTGAAGTTATTTTTCAAATTTGAATATATCACAAAATAGGTTCCTGTAAGCTATCATGGTGCTCTAAAACGCCAATTGGTATTCAATTTAGAATGTATTATATGAACATGAATGTACTTACTTTGTACATTATGTACATAATTTATTTTCCTTCGAGGGTCACATCACCTGACAGCTGCCCCCCCCCCCCCCACACACACACACACACACTTTTAAAATGGCTGCTACGCCCCTGACTTAGTCAGATCGCTAATATTGAAGGTCTGGACAAGATCAGCGTTGGGAAAATACACCATCTTTGACAAATTTTTGCCAAAACTTTATGCCAAGTTTTGGGAGATTTTCTGGTTTTGGTGGTTTCCCCTCAAATCTATCCACAGAGAAAATTTGGAGGACTCTCCCTACCTGAAACAGCTGCCGGGTAATTGACTTTCAAATTAAATTGACCACAATAACCATTTCTGTCTTTCTTTCTTTTTCTTTGTCACGTTACTGTACAATATATGTATAACGTGAATTATGGCAGACTTCTGAAAAGTTTGGCGGTGCCGTTTTTTCATTCAGAATAGGATCTTCTGTTTGTTTGAACCATACAGTCTATGGTCTGAACAGGACATGACACAAGTTCTGTAAAGCAACCACAAGATGGCAGTGAAACACTTCTTTCCAGTAGTGCCCAGTTTAGTTTACGTTTTAAACACAATTACTTATTTATAGCCTAACTTGTAAAGTAAGGCATGACAGTGATTTTACCTTTTGTTGGTCCTGGAACAATATTCTTGCCAAAAATAGTAACTTCAATGGACAGTTCACCCAAAAATGAAAACAGTTGATGGTAGCCATTGACTTCTGTAGTCTAATATGGAGAAAGAAAAAATACTATGGATACCAGCAACTGTTTGGTTACCAACATTCTTCAAAATATCTTTGTGTTGAACAGAAGAAAGAAACTCATACAGTTTGGAACAACCTGAGGGTGAGTAAATGCTGAACTATCCCTTTAAACCAGTTAAATCAGCTTGAAGCCTAACTCTAAAATCTGACTGGTTTATAGCAATGCTTCACCAACTCAGATGCTGTTCACGAAGGAACGTTTCCTTGGGTTGGTACCAAGCCTCCTCTCCTCTCTTTTTTGGAGGTTGTGTTCTGTTAGAGAGCCATGGGCGTTCTTCAATATTTAATCAAGGGTGTGTTTGAAGATCTGTCTGTGTGTGAGAGCAGTTTAAGATGAAAGACTTTCTTCACTCTCTTTTCTCACTTTCACAAGCAGACGCTCTTCTGTGGACTCGCACTCATCTCAGCATCAGACGTCCGCTGACCGTCTGAGGCATGTTTCACCTGAAACACGAGCACTTTCTCAATCTATAAGCTCTAATGTGATTGGCTGACTTTACGCAGCTTCCAAGAAAGCTCACAGGGTTTTTCTCCAGTCTGTCTGGAAAAGTTGTGTTGACTGAGGATGAAATCTTTCAAGGATGAAATCATCACTGGATTTACCAAAGTTTGTGAGTTTAGTGACAAACTAAACTCAAATCTTTGAAAGATATTCCGAGTTTTGTTTTGAAGCATTGGCAAGTTAAAGACAACATAACATATACATACATATATATATCTAAAAGAACATGATAAATATAGTGCAATTTTTTAAATAAATAATTTAACTTTGAAAAACAATTTATATAGTAAAAGTGACATGTATATTAATTAATATTACAATTTTTCATCATAAATAGGCAGTTAACAATGTTTTCACTGTGTCTTCATGAAATATATTTTTTTAATATTTAAAAATAAGTACATTCAGAATTTCCTGAAGAACAATAATGCAATTCGTTATGCAATTTCAAGAGAAATATTAGAAAATAACATTCTCCAGTGTTGAATAAGTGTTTTCTTAAACTAATGATTGAATCACACATGAGTTTTCTTTAATGATTGTTTTGTTAAAGGGGTCATCGGATGCATAATTCACTTTTCAAGTTGTTTGAACATAAATGTGTGTTGGAAGTGTGTGTACACATCCATCCTATAATGATAAAAATCCACCCAGTGTTTTTTTTTTTAAATCCCTATTTTAAAATCCTCTTTCTCAAATCAGGCTGTTCTGAGATTCCTGTCAGAATGACGTAGCTCTGTACAGGCTCCTCCCACGATAGCTGATTGACAAGACCGTCTTACCTTAGACCCGCCCTGAGTGAACTGAGAGCTGTCCGCCATTGAGTCGACTCCGGTGCAGGGGAAGACAAGATGTTTCCGATTAAGCGATTGAGGTGTTTTGTTGTTGGATGTAATAATGAATATAGCAGTCGTCATTAACTCCCGACATCTGAGCCGCTGAAGACGCAGAGGATTAACGTTACTTTCGCTTTGAAGTGAAAGTGCCGATCTCAATCTGCTTAAATGCGTCTATGTTCGCGTGAATCATTTGTGATCCAGCTTCATCTAGAGAAGAAGTGAGTATAAGGGTTTTTATGAATCTTTGCAAATCGCCTTTCCTAATAATGTGCTAGTTAGACAGTTTTGCAGCTAAAGTAAACAGTACTGCTCATCACTCCACAAAAGAGAGGGGCGGGGTCAGCAGAGCTCATTAGCATTTAAAGCAACATGGACTAGAATGGCTTGATAAAAACAGAGCTGATTTTGACAGGGTAAAGAAGGTGTTGTTTTACACTACCATTGAGAAATTTTAACCAAAGTATGTTATAGACTTTTAATTAAGACCCTAAAGTATCATATCAACTTGTGCAAAATGAGCATCCGATGACCCCTTTAAAATCAAATAAAACAATATCTGGAATATTATAGACAAAGACAAAATGATGGATTAAATATATTCTACACATTCAAATATACATGTTTCCTTATTCAAGTATAAAACGTTAACCTAATGTTCTTTTCCAGGTCTGTTTGTCAACGTGTACAGTTAGTTAACCATTAGACTGGTTTTACTTCAGCTTTAGTCTGCTGTGGTGTTTTACAGCGTGGCTTCTGTCCACTGGGACTCTGAACACTTTAAACAGACCTGCGGCGTCACACACTTCACCGAGCTCTGAGCTGCTGTCATCAGATCACATGACATCAGCACTGAGAGGAAAGGACTGGTGTGTAAATACTTCAACGCAGGGATTAACAAAATTCACAGAGTATTTTTAATCATGATAAGCCTTTCTAAGAATAGACTCAGTGTTTGAACCCAGCAGAACATCACAACAGACACAGAAAAACACACAGACGCGTCTCCCAGAGGGACACTGATAACACTCACAAATACGTTCATCATCAGAGGAGTGCACATTCTATCAAAAATTAATTTTTCAGGTACAGCACCAAACAGAAATGCAAAAAAAAGATTGTTTCCCAAAGAATCCTAATGGGATCAAATAAAAATCCTCTAAAATTATTTTATGATGAGATATATTTTATATAAATACAATATAGACCATTTTTTCCGCATATTTAATATAATGAAGCAATATTTTAATATAAACAATATAACCTATATTTTCATAAATTAAAAAATATATTTTAATGATAAAGTTTTAGTATTTTTGTCTTGTGATTTTTATTTATATATATATTTTTTATTATAGTTTTTATATTTTCATTTTAATGAAAATTGTATTAGTTTCTATTTTTATATTTTCAGTTTTTATTTTAATGATACAGTTTTAGTATTTTTTTATATTGTCTTTTTATTGTAGTTTTTATTTTTATATTTTCAGTTTTTATTTTAATGAAATTTTAGTAATTTTTTTTTGTTATTTTGTTAGTTTTTTTAGATTTTAATTTCTAATAATATAGTTTTAATAATTTTTTGTTTTGTCTATTTGTTGTTGTTTTATTATAGTTTTCATTTTTATATTTTCATTTTTTATTTGAATTATAAAGATGTAGTAATTTTTTGTTATAGTTTTTCTTTTTAGATTTTCATTTCTAACTATATAGTTTTAGTAATTTTTTGGTTTTGTCTTTTTATTGTAGTTTTTATTTTGAGATTTTTAGTTTTTATTTTAAGTCATTTTTATTAGTTTCTTTTATGTCCGTATAGTTATTTTATATATTTTTATTTGAGTTTTAGTTGTTTTAGTACGTTTGTAATGGTTTTAGTTAAATACAACCCTGGTCAGGTCTGAATGCAAGTTTGCAGTGGATTGTGGGGGAAAACCATTGACATGAGGAGGCTTTTTGACCTGGACATGAAAGCTGAAGATCAAGTTCAACCTCCACGTATTCCAATGGTAACGCTTCTTTTTCCAGAATTCCTTTTTAGATTCTTAGAAGACTTTTATTCCCTCCCCATCATGATCCTTTATATTCCAAATGACCAGAGAGCGTCCAGTGGAATCCAGTTAATCGCTGTTTCTCTCTCTCTCTCTGATCCTCGAGACTGAACACCTGCTTCCCTCTGTGTTCTTCATGTCATCCAACACCTCGGCGTTACACCTGAAATTAGAGCACACACAGACACACCCACAACACACACACCAGCCCCAGTCAACTCCACCGGGACGAGCCGTTAGGTACCTCTAACACACACACACGCTGGTGTCCTCCAGGCATGTGCTCCATTCAGCCGTGTAGAGGTGATCTTTCATTTTGACAGATCATCAGCTTTTCTTTCATGCGAGATGTGGAGATACTGGTTTGCCAAGCGCGACCGTTCGCAGTTAACGTCTTCATACAGTGAGAAGCAGGCCTCGGCTTTAGATCAGGTCATGGATTGTGAACACTTTGCTTATTCTGAACAGCTGCGTGGCTGTTTCTGTCCCATCATGCATCTGTGAGCAGCACGGACGCCTGCCAACCTGCTAATGGATAACAACCCCAGGCGTCCGTCCGTCCGCTCATCATCAAATACAAGCCAGAGCACCCAAACAATCTGTGTCAAATCACAGACCTGCTTCTGACCTTGTCACTGACTAAATCTAGCGATAACTCCATTGCATGATGCTGGAAAACGCTTGATGTGTTTCGTATAGAATCAAGGATTACCAACAGCAGTCTTAAGAGACAAACAGCCTGATCAATGCTTTAACACAGCGTACCGTCCCAAGAAGCAGCACAGAGCTGAGGATCAAACCAGTTCTATTGATGTGAACCTCTGAACATTGATATTGATTTCACACGGATTCATTTATTCAGACATGTGGGTCATAGACGCTGAGATCTGTCCCTGTCAGTGTGCAATAAGACAGTCGTTTTTGGTGCAAAGTTCATGTTTATTCAAATATAAAATTGATCCACTGATCATTTAGATGTGACTGGATTTTTACTCATTAAAGAAACAAAGTACATGTATATATTTATAAAATAATATATATATATATATATATATATATATATATATATATATATATATATATATGTGTGTGTGTATATATATATATATATTATACACACAAAAATTTGAATGAGTAAAAATGATAAATATTATATGATTATATATTAAATAATTATAATATATATTTTATTCTATATAAAATTATAGAAATAATATAAATACTTTTATTTTCCATATAAAATTCTATTTTCTGCAAAAATGTATCCACTGATCATTTAAAAGATGTAACTGGATTTTTACTCATTAAAGAAACAAAGTACATGTGTGTGTAAATATATATATATATTTAACTATTTTTATTTTCTGCTGAAATTGTTTTGGGTTCTTTTTAACACACCTGTATTGTTAATATGAATAAATTTAACTGATTGTCAACCTTGCAATCAGAACTGAAATATATTCTAGAAAATATATCTAGAAAATAAATACATTATTATTTTGAACAGAATAATAATCATAATAATTTCCATATAAAATAATATTTTCTGCTGAAATTGTTTGAATTTGAAGCAATGAAAGATGTGCCATCTTTGTTTTTTATCAGCATAGATACCTTTTGTATTTTGACAATATTTGGCCCATTTATGAATATTATGTTACTATTTATTTATTATTTATGCTAAATGAAATGCTAACACATGACAAATCTTTTCAGTTGGAAAAAGATTCATGCATTAATTATTTTATTATTGCTAAATAACTTGTAACTTATTAAATATTATTAGTCTCTATTATTTACAATTAGCATTACATGAAAACAGTACAACTGGAGTGATGCTATAAAATGGGTTTAAGATTGACACCCTGACATGCCAGTTACTTCTGAAATGTTAACATTTATAAACAACATAAGATAAACATCTAAAAGCAAGGTTTCATGCGATGGGAAAAATGCTGAGATCTGCAAAATAACATCATTAGTTATGAAAACTTTTATCTCCCACATCAGCTAAAATGGCCCATTTTATGACCTCTTGAGGCTATATATGTATTTATGGTTGCTTTTTTAATTTCTCAAATATATATTGAAACCATGCAAGGATGGATCATAATTACAATATTTATATGAACAACACACAGATATTCAGTCACATGCCTTCATGTCCATTTTATATTCAGTAAAAATGGTGCATAAAATTATCATTTAAAATAGTAATGAGGAATGCCACATGCTAATCTCTGGATTAAAAAATAAAATCTGGATTATGTAATCAGATTCCAAAAATTAAGTACTTGTAATTAGATTATATTACATTTTAAAATGCTCGTAATCAGACTACAGTTACTTTTTTACGGATTACATGATATTATTCACATCAATTATTATAATAAACTATTAATCATTTATTCATATTAATTCTTACTAAATTTTCTAAAAATGTATTTTCTCAACATTTCAACATTAATGTTTATTTGAATTATCACTCTGTAGGTTATGTCTGGAAGGCTTTTTTCTTCTAAACACATTGAAATGCACAAATTCACAAACTTATTTGTCATCTGAACATCTTTCATCTAATATATTTAGGCCTACTTGTAGTAGACCTGAGATTTTAAAATAAATATTTTAAAAATGATGCATCACATTTGCATGTTTATTGGTTCTCTGACATTGGTTATGGTCACATGACAGGCAGGTAAACAAATAAAATATTTAATTTTCTCAGTCTTTTTTTTTTTACATTTTGATTGATTTTAAAATTATTTTTATTTAACATTTTTATGATTTAATTAATCATTAGCTTTTAAACTCATAAACCGGTTCCTTCACAAACCCCAGTTTGGGAAACCTTGACTTGCCTATAATGTTTAATTAATGCACTTCATGTTGTTAATAACAACATGTGGAATATATTTTCTTAGTATTTTTATGTCAATATGGCGTCCTATTTGAATCAATTTGATAAACGAGTTAGGTCCAAAGTAATCTGATTATATTACCTAAATGTGTAATGTAATGGATTACGTTACTAACTACAGTTTTTGTCATGTAATTTGGAATCAGTAACGGATTATGGAGTAATCTACACATCACTGTGAATATTATAGTTTAATCTTGATTTCAAGAGTGTCCGTTTTACCTTTCACTGCTTTCAGCTCAACGCGTGTTTACTTCAGAAGCGATTCTCCTCAGGAGTTAGCCGATAGCCTGAAATAACTGACAGAGCCTCCGTTTTACTGGTGAAATGATTCCTACGCGACGTAAATAATGTATTTTATTACAAGTTTTCTTTTTTGGTGCAGGTTTCATGCAGTATAAAAGCAGAAGTCTGTCGAATGTCCTCATTTGTGATCCTGCAGCACAAACGCAGTCATAAGTAACACAGGTATATTTGTAGCAATAGCCAACAATACATTGTATGAGATTTTTATTTTATGCCAAAAATCATTAGGCTATTAAGTAAAGATCATGTTGCATGAAGATATTTAGCAAATTTCCTACCGTAAATATATCAAAACTTAATTTTTGATATAATATGCATTGCTAAGAACTTAATTTGGACAACTTTAAAGACAATTTTGTCAATATTTAGATTTTTTTGCACCCTCAGATTCCAGATTTTCAAATAGTTGTATCTCAGCCAATATTATCCTATCATAACAAACCATACATCAATGGAAAGATTATTTATTCAGCTTTCATATAATTTATACATCTCAATTTCAAAATGATGACTGGTTTTGTGGTCCAGGGTCACATTTAGCCAGCGGGGGTGTGTGTGAGCGCTGAGTGTGTTTCTGTGCGAGAGTGTGTGTGTGTGTGTGTGTGTGATCGCTGGGTGGAGCAGCAGTGGACGGCAGGTCTCGTCTCTCATTGCGGCGGCTGGAGATCCATCGAGCGGCGGCGGAATGTCGCTCCGCTGTCCGTGTGCGTGAAGAGCAGGTGGAGGAGGAGGAGGATGATGATGGAGGAATCCGACAGCATCCCCTGCACCGCGGAGGACGGACTCCTGTCGAGCTGGAGATGGAACAGAACCGCCAGGGATCAGGTCCAAATCAAGCAGAAGATCCGAGATCTGCCCGGATTATTAAAGCACGGACTGAACCTGCGCAAAAAGAGCGTGAGTTACCAAAATTATGCGTGATAAAGAATGTGTGTGTTTCGTGATCAGTACACCACCCATATCCACCATCACTGATATTACAATGCTGTGGATGCGCACGAACAACCTGACGTTACATTGATGCGTGTTGTCAATGCATTGATGCGCTATTCCAAATGTCATTGATTATGAAGGAGAGGCTGTAATGCTTTTTTAAGTCGTGGTATCTAAGGCAACAGAGATCCACATACACACACACGGCCAGGTACACAAACACACACTCTCACACACACCTGCTGTAACTTCCCAACATGAAAATAGAAAATGATCTGTGGTTCATATTTGCTGAATTTGATTAATATTCTTTGCAATACTGCGCCCTTGTACAAGTTACCATGGCAATCATAGTTTCAGCCAAAGTACCAGTACATCAGTTTTGTAGCTGCTGTTTAAAGATGAATTAATATGGGATGCTTTGGCAATATTCCTGGCATTTTTGTTTAATTTCTTTTCACGTCGGTGTCTCGTACCGATTTACCACAATTTTTTACCACAATAACAGACAGTAGCTACATTTTGTAATAGCAGAATGATATTTTTAAAGCCTGAATAAGTCAATGAGGGTGTTTACAAAATGTACTCTGGTTTTCGGACATATACTGTGTCTTACTTTTTTGTGAACACCTTAAATTGTGGTATTTGGAGACTTTCTTGAAGTAGCCTACATTTGTGCAGTTGAAACTGAGCTGTAAAATAGCTGAGATATAGGCTATTTGTTGTATGAATATTGTTATGTAGCTGTGTAGAATATGCATTATTGTTGGAATATTGCATAATGTGGTTGTTGTTATTTAGAAAATGCTCAATATGGCATCATGAGTGCAAAGGTTCTAATTGGAACCTTTATATTTTCAAGTGACCATAATATATATGCTATAAAATATATGCTATTCAAATGTGATCATTAGGTATCTGATACCATAATTGAACCGTGGTACCGTCACAGTAGGTTTTTTGTGGACTGTATGGAAAGAGCTGATATATATTCTGCTTATACACTTGTGGCGTGACAGAGGGGCTATTCAGTGCTCCAGAGGCTTGAAGACGGGAATTGTTTTGCTGGTTTGGTGAATACCTCTCAGTTGAGGCCTGATTAATCGTGAGCATGAGAGGAAATCCACAGTGATCAATGAAGACTTTTGTAACTCTTGAGTTTTACTCAGTAATTTCTGTTGTTTATAGACTTTTGGGCAGAAACATCACTTAGTTCTTCAGGGTTTCATCTCTTTGTCTCTGATGTGTTGCTTGAGATGTCTTTTACCGTGAGGGTTCTTACGGCTTCGAACAGAATGTTTGGTTCAGGCTCATTTGACTCAATTCATCCGCCCCGGGGTGATTAGAGAATTAAAAAATGAAAGCCTCATTAGTACTAAATGAGAAACAAATATTACACTCGTGACATTTGTTTCCTTGTGTTCTGCAATGACAGCAACTACTGGAGCATCTGTTTATCAGGTTCTGCTGCTGTAAAATACAACCGCAAGCAGAAAATAAAGCTTTCTTGAAGGCTTTAACAGCTGATGCTGTAGGAGAACCTTTTAGAGTACCAATAATCCCAAAACAGAACCTTTTTCTGTAATCTTATACACTGAAAACCCAACAATTGTTGTCAATGATAAAGCAATCAAATTATGATCACCTAACTAAATTTCCCTAATAGTTCATCCAAAATTAAACATTTGCTGAGAATTTACTCACCCTCAGGCCATCCAAAATGTAGATGAGATTGTTTCTTCATCAGATTTGGAGAATGAATCACTTGCTCAGCGATTGATCCTCTGCAGTGAATGGGTGCCGTCAGAATGAGAGTCCAAACAACTGATAAAAACATCACAATAATCCACAAGTAATCCACACCACTCCAGACCATCAGTTAATGTCTTGAGAAGTGAAAAGCTGTCTTTGTAAGAAACAAATCCACCGTTAAGATCTCTTTAACTTCAAACCGTTGCTTCTGGATTAAATATGAATCCATAATAATGCTTCCTCCAGTGAAAAAGTCCATCTCCTGTTGTCTCTCACATCAAAATCCACACAAATATTTGTTTAGAGCTGTTTTGGCTTGTAAACAGTGCTTGATCTGTGTAGATTTCAGCACATTTCTGATTCAGACCAGACCTCTTTTTCATTGGAAGAAGCGTTATGGATTATGGACTCAAGTGATGGTTTGAAGTTATTGTTTTTATCAGCTGTTTGGACTTTAATTCTGACGGCACCCATTCACTGCAGAGTGAATGGGTGAACTATTCCTTTATGTACACTCAAGTTATTAAGGTTTACAGTGTTTGAGAATCTTTTTAGGTTTCTTTGATGCTTTATTAGAGTAATTTAATGTCATATAATGCTGTAAGAGAATGTTTTTTGTTCTAGATAAGAACACAAACCAAAGTTCCTGCAAAGAACCATTGAAGAACCCTTATTTTTAAGAGCATGTCCAGTGCTCTCTGTCCATGCAATGAGAACCGTGAGTTCAAAGGAAACTTTTGTGCTGTTTAGGAAAAATTGTAAGAAAGAAAATTGTTTCTCCTAGACAGCAATAACATTAAATAAGAAGTATCTCAGATGTTTCTCCTAAAGAAAAATACCTCAAAAGATCTCAATAAATATGAAGATTTTCAATCAAATTTTTTCAAGATCAAATGAACTTTAGTCATTTTTGACATTAATTTTACTCTTACAAGACAACACTGATTCCTAAATGAGAAGTCTTGTGTGCTATGAAAGAGCTACCTCTGAGCAATACGTTTCTTCTCTGAGAGCGCTGGGATTATTCTCAGATGGGGCGACAGACGCTCGTCTCTGGAAGAGCATTTCAAAGGAAGAGTGTGCTGATGTGACGTCTCTTATGGAATTCACTGCAATTCTCTGATGGAGAAGCTGCACTTAATGACACAGTCCTCGTGCTGCTAAGTGGATGTGTGTGTGTGAGCGCCTGTGGATGTAATGAAATCTTAACGAGAAAGACAAGGCTTGTTTGATGTCTCCATCTTGCAGTGCACTCATCCAGAACGACAGATTTATCCGCAAGCCATGCAAGAGAGAGGTGCATGAGTGTGTGTGTGTGTGTGTGTGAGCGCTCTAATCTGAGAGTAATCCATTTCTGACACATGACACACAGACTCACTGCACTCTGGAACAGTGTGCACTACATAGTGAACCAGGATGCTTTCTGTGCATCCTTCCCTAACTGTTCTCTTTCCCTCTCTTCATCTTACTCATCTTCTGTACCATTTCTTCTGTACACTCCCTCCTTCATGCATTTGTAAATCCTTTCCCTCCTCTCTCTCTCTCTCTCTCTCTCTCTCACTCTCTCTCTCTCTCTCTCTCTCTCTCTCTCACTCTCTCTCTCACTCTCTCTCTCTCTCTCTCTCTCTCTCTCTCTCTCTCTCTCTCTCTCTCTCTCTCTCTCTCTCTCTCTCTCTCTGTTTGCTGGAAGGAGATTGAAATGTTGGTTCTGAGTGCGGGTGAATAAAAGTGTTTGTGAGGTTTTTTTGCAACTGCCAGGCAGAACTAAACTACAATTTTACATTTCCTGAAGAAAATGTGTGCTTTTTGCCAATGCATAATTCACCAACACAATCCTAGCATGCTGTGAGTGATTGTCAGGGTGTTGCTAGGGGGCTCTGGGGGTTTGCTAGGGAGTTTTCCTGTGTTTTTTTATTGTTATTATTATTATTTTTTTTTTTGAGTGTTCTGGATAGTTACTAGGCTGTTGCTGGCTGGTTTGGGGTGTTATGGGTGGTTGCTAGGGTGTTGCTAGGTGGTTGCATGGGTGTTTTTGGTGGGATGCTGGAAAAGCAAGTTTATTTATGTAGCTCATTTCATACACAGTTGTTATTCAAAGTGCTTTACAGTAAGTAGATGTGTTATAGGTGGTTTGCTGGGGTGTTCTGGGTGGTTGCTAGAATGTTGCTTGGTGGTTGCTAGGGGGCTCTGGGGGATTGCTAGTTTCCCTGTGTTTTTTATTGTTATTATTATTTTTATTGTTGAGTGTTCTGGATAGTTACTAGGTTGTTGCTGGCTGGTTACTGGGGTATTATTGGTCTTTGCTAAGGGGTTTCTGGGTGGTTACTAGGGTGTTGCTAGGTAGTTGCGTGGGAGTTTTTGGGGTGGGATGCTGAGAAGGCATTTGTATAGCACATTTCATGCAGAGTTGTATTCAGACTGAGTGCTTTACGTAGATGTGTGTTACTTATGGGTGGTTGTTAGGTGGTTTCTGGGTGGTTACTAGGGTGCTGCTAGCTGATTGCATGGGTGTTTCTTTTTTTTGGGGGGGTGGGGGGTTGCTGGCAAAGCAAGTTTATTTATAAAGCTCATTTCATACTGTATCGTTATCGTGATATAAAATTACTCATGATTTGGTCATATCGCCCACCCCTACTGGCAAGCAAGTTTATTTTTATAGCACTTTTTATGTATAGTGGTAATTTGTGCTTTACTTTGACATCTAATGGGTGGTTGCTAGGGTGTTGCTAGTTGGTTGCATTTTTTTTTGGTATGGGGTGGGATGCTGGCAAGGCAAGCTTATTTATATAACAATGATTCTAAGTGCTTTACGTAGACTTGTGTTAGGGGTGGTTGCTAGGTGTTCACTGGGTTGGTCTGGGTGGTTGGTAGGGTGTTTTGGAGGGTTGCATGAATGTCGATCGGTTGGTTGCCAGGGTTTTCTGGGCATTCTAAGTAGTTGCTCCTACATGATTGCTAGGATATTCTTGGTGGTTGCTATGGTGGTTTGGGTGGTTGCTAGGGTGGTTACTCTGGCATTTCTATGTATTTTTTATTTTTTTTTGGGGGGGGGGTGTTCTGTGTCGTTGTTCGGTCATTACATGAAAATCTCAAGTACTTAGTAAAGTACCATCACGCCTCTTCACATTTGAATAATCATTCATGTCTTTGGCACAAATGGCGAGTTATGCACGGTACTTTAATGCTAAAGGTTAGGGGTTTGTTCAAATGACATTGAGAAAATGGGATCTTTTTGTGATTTATGAGCCAGGAATGATGAGAGAGGTGATTTCATCAAAAGATATTAGCTATGCATGAAGGACAAGAATGCTTAATTTTTTATCTAAAAAGCCTTTTCCACCTCATGCATTTGCTTATCTGTGGCCTGTCTGCTCCAGTTCCCATCCGACCCAAACAGAGTTCAGCTCCCAGATCTCCAGCAAATCAATACAGTAAATCTGATACACACGCCGTCTTCAGAGCCCAGTCAAAACAAAGCCAACGAGCACACGCACGGCCCCTGGAGAGATTCGTCTGCAGAGAGACAAGCGCTTGCTGATAGCAGTCTGTCTGCGGATACCTGCAGGTCGGCCCACGGAAAGCAGCCCGCAGAAAACCACAGATACCATCATCACAGAAATTTCAAACAGTATTCATGCTGAATGAATTCATCTCTACACAGTAAATTTGCCTGAGTAAAATTTACTCAAATTGAAGAAAATTACTCTATGCCAGATAACATTTGGTCCCTCTCTAAAAAGAGTAAAAGTTACTCTTTTGATAGAGTTTTTTTCCAGAGTTAATTTTGCTCAATTTAGTGTTAATATTTTACTCTTTC
>JALXFT010002766.1:0-27383 GCA_023376895.1 Aspiorhynchus laticeps | reverse complement strand
TTCTTCACTACTTATCTAAGATGCTGGCCATTAGGGTGGCTGATCTTTAAATAGCCCGCTGTTTGCAGCCACCCTCGCTTACGGCCATACCACCCTGGGAGCGCCCGATCTCGTCTGATCTCGGAAGCTAAGCAGGGTCGGGCCTGGTTAGTACTTGGATGGGAGACCTCCTGGGAATACCAGGTGCTGTAAGCTTTTGGGTTTTCTTCACTACTTATCTAAGATGCTGGCCATTAGGGTGGCTGATCTTTAAATAGCCCGCTGTTTGCAGCCACCCTCGCTTACGGCCATACCACCCTGGAGCGCCCGATCTCGTCTGATCTCGGAAGCTAAGCAGGGTCGGGCCTGGTTAGTACTTGGATGGGAGACCTCCTGGGAATGCCAGGTGCTGTAAGCTTTTGGGTTTTCCTCACTACTTCTCTTAGACACTGGCCATTAGGGTGGCTGATTCTTAAATAGCCAGTTCTTTGAAACAGCCCTCGCTTACGGCCATACCACCCTGGGAGCGCCTGATCTCGTTTGATCTCAGAAGCTAAGCAGGGTAGGGCCTGGTTAGTACTTGGATGGGAGACCTCCTGGGAATACCAGGTGCTGTAAGCTTTCGGGTTTTCTTCACTACTTATCTAAGATGCTGGCCATTAGGGTGGCTGATCTTTAAATAGCCCGCTGTTTGCAGCCGCCCTCGCTTGCGGCCATACCACCCTGGGAGCGCCTGATCTCGTCTGATCTCGGAAGCTAAGCAGGTTTGGGCCTGGTTAGTACTTGGATGGGAGACCTCCTGGGAATACCAGGTGCTGTAAGCTTTTGGGTTTTCTTCACTACTTATCTTATACACTGGCCTTTAGGGTGGCTGATTCTTAAATAGCCCGCTCTTTGCAGCATCCCTCGCTTACGGCCATACCACCCTGGGAGCGCTAGAGGGAGATAGCGAGCATTCTAGGAAGTGACTGGCTGCAGTTGGGAGAGAAAGGCTCTCCTCCATTTTGTGATTTATTTTTTATTTTTTTTTGTACTGTTTTTGTGGATAATATTTAATTTTTTTGTGTATTTTTGTTAGTTTTAAAACCACCTAACAGCAGCATCTTGCTGACTGGAGGGTGGTTATTTTTTGTTTGTGCTTTTTTTCTAAACAATGGATGGATTATTGGCAAACAACACTGGACTGGCTGGAGAGACACGCATGGCAAATGACACTGGACTGGCTGGAGAGACACGCATGGCAAACGACATTGGACTGGCTGGAGAGACACGCATGGCAAACGATACTGGACTGGCTGGAGAGACACGCATGGCAAACGACACTGGATTGGATTATCGACAACGAACAAGACACGGGAAAAACCAAGACGCAAGAGAAAATTTTGGTGGAAGGAAATACTTAAAGGAAGCGACTGTGATTGTGAATGTGGAGAACGTAAATGAGGTGAGAGCTGTGGATATTATTAAAGCGGTGGCGGACAAATGTGGAAATGGGAAAATTCTGGCGCTAAGACCAAGGCAAGGAAAGGAATTTGAATTGACAATGGAAAAGGAAGAAACATGTGAGGAATTGACTGATGGACTGTTAATAAAAGGAGTGAACTGTGAGATAAAAAAACTGCAAAATAGAGATTACGTTGTTTCCTTCATGCACCTGCCCGTCTACCTTGATGATAAAGAAATTCTTGGAAAATTGGAGGGATGGGGAGTTAATCCCATATCAAAAATCAAAAGAAGATGCTACCCGGGCACTGACATTGAAGACGGAACAAGGTTCCTAAAGGTGAGGTTCCCCAAGGAAGTGGCATCGCTGCCATACAGCACAAGGCTAGAAACAGCCGAAGGGCTGCAGTATTTCCGGGTGATGCACAGTCATCAGGTGAAGACATGTAGGCTGTGCATGAGCCCGGATCACCTGCTAAAGGAATGCCCTAAGTTTGTGTGCTACAAATGTGAGGAGAGGGGACATTATGCACGAGATTGCAATGCTGTCAGGTGCCCGGGGTGTCAGGAAGTTTTAAATAAATGTGAATGCTGGATGGAGGAAGAGGAAGGAGGAAGGGAAGAACGGGTGGACGGACAGGTGCAGGAAGGAAACAACGAGGAGGAAGGACAAACTGATGACGAACAAGAGGAAGAAGGACTACAACAAAAAGTAATTGAAGGGGGAACGAGCAACAGAGAGGAAGGGGCAAGAGAAAAGGACAACATTAATAAAAACGAACAAACAATGGAGCAGGACACTCAATGGACAGAAATGGAGATATCGGACAGTTTTAATACTTTTCGGGGTGATGTGGAGAGAGATGGACAAGGAGGGATGGATCAAAATGAAGAACCGGACAGTGAAGAAGAAGCAAAGACGGAAAACACAGGAAAAGACAGAGGGGAGAGAGGACAAATAAGAAGGAGAACTTTAAAGGTAAAACCAAATTTGGAAAATGCAAGAAAAAAGATAATGACAAGGGACCGAGTCAAAAGTGTAAACAGATATGAAGTGTTAAGAGGGCTGGAGGGAGAAGATGGAGAATAATGGATTTTAGGTATTTATTTTTATTTATTTTAATGGTTTTAAGTTGTGTTACTTTTAATGCAAGGGGACTGATGGACATGGGAAAATTTGAAAGAGTGAAAGAAAAATGTAAAGGAGAAGATGTTATTGCTTTGCAAGAAACAAACTGGAAAGAGAGTGTGATGATGGACTATAAAACGAAATGGGAAGGGGATATTTTATATAACAATGGGGATGGAAGGCTTGGAAGAGGAGTGGCGATTTTAATGAGAAAAGATGTTTTTAATGCAAGCAAAGTAGTGTATAAAGATAAGATGGGGAAATGTATGGTGGTGGAAGTAAATTATGAAGGATGTGAACTGATTTTAGTGAATGTACATGCGCCAACAGAGGAGAAAGAAAAGAAAGAATTTTTTAATGTTTTAAGGAATATCGTAAACAAGTATAAGGAAATAATAATGATGGGTGATTTTAACACAGTTTTTAGTAAACAAGACATGGCAGAAGGAATGGTTTTTAAAACTGACACGGGGAGAAAAGAATTAAAAGTATTAATGGAAGAAAATAATATGATCGATGTGTGGAGGGAAAGAAATGAAAAGAAAAAAGAATTTTCAAGGAGGCAAATAGTGGGGCAGTTTGTGTGCGAAACTAGAATTGACTTTATTTTATGTACAAGAAATGTGGAGAATTTTATAGAAAAGATTAAGTATGAGGAAACAAGTTTTAGCGATCACAAGTTTTTATCTTTTAAAGTGGACTGGAGTAAAGTGCAAAGAGGGCCGGGAGTATGGATTTTAAATACAGAGGTTTTAAGGAATGAAGCTTATGTTTTAAGTATAAAGGAGATAATTGAAAAGGAAAAAGGAAATGAAATGTATAATGAGGATAAGCGAATATGGTGGGAGAACGTGAAATATCTGGTAAAAAAGTTTACAATAAATTATTGCAAGTTAATTAACAAATGTAAGAAAAATAAGGAAAGAGAGCTAAGACAAAACTTAAATAAGGAACTGGATAAGGCAGAAAAAAGCATACAGAAAATAAAAGAAATTGAAGGAAAACTTAAAGAAATAGAAGAAAAGAAATACAATGGGGCCAGATTAAGAAGCAAAGCAAAGTACACAGTGGAAGGAGAGAAATGTACAAAGTTTTTCTTTGACTTAGAAAGAAGAAGGGGCATGGCGCAAACAATCAAAGGATTAAAAAGGGAAAATGGAGATATGGTGGAAACAAATGAGGAGATTTTAAAAGCAGTAAAGGAATATTATGAAAAGCTATTTAAAGCAGAGGGAATAAATGATGAAGAAAAACAGAAATTACTGAAGCAAATAAAATCTAAATTAGGGGAGGAGGATAAAAAAGATTGTGAGCAAGAGATAAGAGAGGAAGAAATTAAAAGAGCGATAAGTGAACTGAATAAAGGGAAAAGCCCAGGCATTGATGGTTTAGGGAATGAATTTTACAAAACATTTAAGGATTTTTTAACCGGTATTTTAAAAGAAGTATATGAAGAGATCCTTAAGAAAGAGGAAATGAATCAGAGAATGGGGATGGGATTAATAAAGTTGATATATAAAAGGAAGGGAGAAAAAGTAGACTTAAAAAATTATCGACCAATTACAATGCTGAATTCAGATTTGAAAATTTTAACAAAAGTTTTGGCCAACAGATTGAAAGAGGTAATGCCAACCATAATCAAAACAAATCAAGTGTATGGAGTTAAAGGCAAAGATATAGCGGACACAACGATAAGTATAATAGATAGAATAAGGTATATGAAAGACAAAAACAAAAAAGGATATGTTATTAGTTTGGATTTTGAAAAAGCTTTTGACAGAGTGGATCATGAATATTTATTTGAAATTTTAAGAGGGTATGGGTTTGGGGAAAATTTTATCAAGTGGATTACGATTTTATATAGGGGAGCAATAACAAGAATAAAATGTAACGGTTTTTTAACAGAATGTTTCAAAATTACTAGGTCAATAAGACAAGGATGTCCATTATCTGCGTTTTTATATTCATTAGTTGCAGAACCTTTGGGATTAGCTATTAAAATAAATGAAGACATAAGAGGGATAAACATTGAAGGAAGTGGGGGAAATGAAAAAATATTTCAATACGCGGATGATACAACAATAATAGTTAGGGATATAGAGAGTGTTAAAAAAGTAATGGAAGTAGTACAGATGTTTTGTAGGGGATCAGGAGGCAAGATAAATGAAGAGAAAACTGTATACATGAGATTTGGAGGGGTGATTGGTTTAATGGATCCTTTTAATTTTAAAGAAAAAAAAAGAAATAAAGATTTTAGGTGTTTTAATGGGAAAAGACGAAAAGAATGTTAAAGAAATAATGTGGGAAGAAATAGTAGGAGGAATTGAAAGAAGGTTAAATTTTTGGAAACTGAGGACTTTAAGTTTAAAAGGGAAGGTTTTAATTTTAAATGTGTTAATGGTGTCAAAGTTGTGGTATGTTTTATATGTGACTGCTATGCCAATGTGGGTGGAAAAAAGGATGAAAAAATGTTTTTTTAGATTTTTTATGGAATGGCAAACCTCCAAGAATTGCATATAATACATTAACAGGGGAAGCAGGAAAGGGAGGGATGGGATTAATTGATGTGGAACAAAGAAAAAATAGCTTAAGAGTTAAAATAATAAAAAAATATTTAGATGAGGGAAGCAAAACAGCATGGAAAAAGACAATGAGACATTTTTTGAACAAATGTGGGAATTTTAATTTGGGGGATAATATTTTATGGATGAAAACTAAGAATTGGATGGTGGAAGGGTTGCCGGATTTTTATAAAGAACTGATGAGTGCTTGGGGAAAATTTTTAATTAATGTTAATTTTAATCCACAAGGTCGAGAGAGCATTTTAAATCAGCCTTTATTCCTAAACAATGGCATTTTAAACCAAGGGAAAGAGATTTTTTATAAGAAATGGTGGGATGTTGGGATCACAAGAATCAGAGATGTTTTATATGAATTTAAAGAGGGTTTTTTACCGTTGCAGTATGTAATAGATGCAATGGAAGAGGCAAAAGAGGATTTTAATAAAACAGAAATAAGAAATAAGTATGAAGTAATTAAAGAAGCAATACCCAAAGAGTGGATAAAACGAATAGAAAACATGGAGGAAGAGAAACAAGAGAAAGAAGTGTTTGTAAAGTTGGGAGAAAAATTGTATGCTTTTCAAGAATGTACGGTGAAAATGTTTTATTGTTTTTTTCAGAGAGGGTATTTTCAAGAAACCTGTTGTTAATGTGTACTGGGTACAGAAATTTAAAGATCTAAAAGAAGATGACATATGGAACAACATAAAAGGAACAATGATAGATGCAAGGCTGGAGAGCTTGGAATTTTTTATTAGGCACAAAGCGATTTTTACTGACATTATATTGACAAAAATAGGAATGGAGCTAAGTGAAACATGTAAAGTGTGTAATGCTGAAGATGAAAGTTTTTTACACTTGTTTTTAAATTGCAGAGAATTAGAAGATTTTAATGAAATTTGTAGGAGATTGATTGAGATGCTAAGTGGGGAACAAAAAGAGGAAAACATAGAATGGAACAGAGTGTTCTTGTTGGGTATAGAAGAAAAGTGTAAAAACAAAAGAATGATTAATTTGATTGTAATGCTAATGAAAAGTGCAATATGGGAAAGAAGAGTGGAGGCAAAAAAACAAGGAAATGTAATGGATGTATGGAATGTTTTTAAAAGGAAGTTTGAGAAATATGTGGAATATTTACACTGTTATTTTAAGCAAGAAAACAAAATGCATGACTTTTACAAAGTTTTTACCTCAGATGTGTACAACATTTGTAATGAGTTTAATTTAGGAATGCCAGAAAGAGAATGATTTAAATGTTGGTTTCCATATCTTTTTTACTCAATGTCTTTTATTTCTTTGGAGATAATCTGAAAATACCAACTGTATAGAGAGAGACTGTTTTTACTGGATGTACATTCAAGGAAATTATGAAATGTACCTTTTTATGTTTTTCTGATGATGTTTTCCAAAAAAAAAAAAAAAAAAAAAAAAATGGGAGCGCCAGATCTTATCTGATCTCGGAAGCTAAGCATGGTCGGGCCTGGTTAGTACTTGGATGGGAGACCTCCTGGGAATACCAGGTGCTGTAAGCTTTTGGGTTTTCTTCACTACTTATCTAAGATGCTGGCCATTAGGGTGGCTGATCTTTAAATAGCCCGCTGTTTGCAGCCACCCTCGCTTACGGCCATACCACCCTGGGAGCGCCCGATCTCGTCTGATCTCGGAAGCTAAGCAGGGTCGGGCCTGGTTAGTACTTGGATGGGAGACCTCCTGGGAATACCAGGTGCTGTAAGCTTTTGAGTTTTCCTCACTACTTATCTTATATACTGGCCTTTAGGGTGGCTGATTCTTAAATAGCCAGCTCTTTGAAACAGCCCTCGCTTACGGCCATACCACCCTGGGAGCGCCCGATCTCGTCTGATCTCGGAAGCTAAGCAGGGTCGGGCCTGGTTAGTACTTGGATGGGAGACCTCCTGGGAATACCAGGTGCTGTAAGCTTTTGAGTTTTCCTCACTACTTATCTTATATACTGGCCTTTAGGGTGGCTGATTCTTAAATAGCCAGCTCTTTGAAACAGCCCTCGCTTACGGCCATACCACCCTGGGAGCGCCCGATCTCGTCTGATCTCGGAAGCTAAGCAGGGTCGGGCCTGGTTAGTACTTGGATGGGAGACCTCCTGGGAATACCAGGTGCTGTAAGCTTTTGGGTTTTCTTCACTACTTATCTAAGATGCTGGCCATTAGGGTGGCTGATCTTTAAATAGCCCGCTGTTTGCAGCCACCCTCGCTTACGGCCATACCACCCTGGGAGCGCCCGATCTCGTCTGATCTCGGAAGCTAAGCAGGGTCGGGCCTGGTTAGTACTTGGATGGGAGACCTCCTGGGAATACCAGGTGCTGTAAGCTTTTGGGTTTTCTTCACTACTTATCTAAGATGCTGGCCATTAGGGTGGCTGATCTTTAAATAGCCCGCTGTTTGCAGCCACCCTCGCTTACGGCCATACCACCCTGGGAGCGCCCGATCTCGTCTGATCTCGGAAGCTAAGCAGGGTCGGGCCTGGTTAGTACTTGGATGGGAGACCTCCTGGGAATACCAGGTGCTGTAAGCTTTTGGGTTTTCTTCACTACTTATCTAAGATGCTGGCCATTAGGGTGGCTGATCTTTAAATAGCCCGCTGTTTGCAGCCACCCTTGCTTACGGCCATACCACCCTGGGAGCGCCCGATCTCGTCTGATCTCGGAAGCTAAGCAGGGTCGGGCCTGGTTAGTACTTGGATGGGAGACCTCCTGGGAATACCAGGTGCTGTAAGCTTTTGGGTTTTCTTCACTACTTATCTAAGATGCTGGCCATTAGGGTGGCTGATCTTTAAATAGCCCGCTGTTTGAGCCACCCTCGCTTACGGCCATACCACCCTGGGAGCGCCCGATCTCGTCTGATCTCGGAAGCTAAGCAGGGTCGGGCCTGGTTAGTACTTGGATGGGAGACCTCCTGGGAATAAAGGTGCTGTAAGCTTTTGGGTTTTCTTCACTACTTATCTTAAGATCTGGCCTTTAGGGTGGCTGATTTTAAATAGCCCGCTGTTTGCGGCCACCCTTGCTTACGGCCATACCACCCTGGGAGCGCCCGATCTCGTCTGATCTCGGAAGCTAAGCAGGGTCGGGCCTGGTTAGTACTTGGATGGGAGACCTCCTGGGAATACCAGGTGCTGTAAGCTTTTGGGTTTTCCTTCACTACTTATCTTAAATCTGGCCTTTAGGGTGGCTGATTCTTTAAATAGCCCGCTTTTGAAACCACCCTCGCTTACGGCCATACCACCCTGGGAGCGCCCGATCTCGTCTGATCTCGGAAGCTAAGCAGGGTCGGGCCTGGTTAGTACTTGGATGGGAGACCTCCTGGGAATACCAGGTGCTGTAAGCTTTTGGGTTTTCTTCACTACTTATCTTAAACTGGCCTTTAGGGTGGCTGATCTTTAAATAGCCCGCTGTTTGCAGCCACCCTCGCTTACGGCCATACCACCCTGGGAGCGCCCGATCTCGTCTGATCTCGGAAGCTAAGCAGGGTCGGGCCTGGTTAGTACTTGGATGGGAGACCTCCTGGGAATACCAGGTGCTGTAAGCTTTTGGGTTTTCTTCACTACTTATCTTATAACCTGGCCATTTAGGGTGGCTGATTCTTTAAATAGCCCGCTGTTTGCAGAACCCTCGCTTACGGCCATACCACCCTGGGAGCGCCCGATCTCGTCTGATCTCGGAAGCTAAGCAGGGTCGGGCCTGGTTAGTACTTGGATGGGAGACCTCCTGGGAATACCAGGTGCTGTAAGCTTTTGGGTTTTCTTCACTACTTATCTTAATAACTGGCCTTTAGGGTGGCTGATTCTTTAAATAGCCCGCTTTTGCAGCCACCCTCGCTTACGGCCATACCACCCTGGGAGCGCCCGATCTTTCTGATCTCGGAAGCTAAGCAGGTCGGGCCTGGTTAGTACTTGGATGGGAGACCTCCTGGGAATACCAGGTGCTGTAAGCTTTTGGGTTTTCCTTCACTACTTATCTTAAATCTGGCCTTTAGGGTGGCTGATTTTAAATAGCCCGCTTTTGAAGCCACCCTCGCTTACGGCCATACCACCCTGGGAGCGCCCGATCTCGTTGATCTCGGAAGCTAAGCAGGGTTCGGGCCTGGTTAGTACTTGGATGGGAGACCTCCTGGGAATACCAGGTGCTGTAAGCTTTTGGGTTTTCCTTCACTACTTATCTTATTACTGGCCTTTAGGGTGGCTGATTCTTAAATAGCCGCTCTTTGAAGCCACCCTCGCTTAGGCCATACCACCCTGGGAGCGCCCGATCTCGTCTGATCTCGGAAGCTAAGCAGGGTGGGCCTGGTTAGTACTTGGATGGGAGACCTCCTGGGAATACCAGGTGCTGTAAGCTTTTGGGTTTTCCTTCACTACTTATCTTAAATCTGGCCTTTAGGGTGGCTGATTCTTTAAATAGCCCGCTTTTGAAACCACCCTCGCTTACGGCCATACCACCCTGGGAGCGCCCGATCTCGTTTGATCTCGGAAGCTAAGCAGGGTGGGCCTGGTTAGTACTTGGATGGGAGACCTCCTGGGAATACCAGGTGCTGTAAGCTTTTGGGTTTTTCTTCACTACTTATCTAAGATCTGGCCTTTAGGGTGGCTGATCTTTAAATAGCCCGCTGTTTGCAGCCACCCTCGCTTACGGCCATACCACCCTGGGAGCGCCCGATCTCTCTGATCTCGGAAGCTAAGCAGGGTTGGGCCTGGTTAGTACTTGGATGGGAGACCTCCTGGGAATACCAGGTGCTGTAAGCTTTTGGGTTTTTTCACTACTTATCTTAAATCTGGCCTTTAGGGTGGCTGATTTTAAATAGCCCGCTTTTGAAGCCACCCTCGCTTACGGCCATACCACCCTGGGAGCGCCCGATCTCGTCTGATCTCGGAAGTTAAGCAGGGTTCGGGCCTGGTTAGTACTTGGATGGGAGACCTCCTGGGAATACCAGGTGCTGTAAGCTTTTGGGTTTTCCTTCACTACTTTTCTTAATCTGGCCTTTAGGGTGGCTGATTTTAAATAGCCCGCTCTTTGAAGCCAGCCCTCGCTTACGGCCATACCACCCTGGGAGCGCCCGATCTCGTCTGATCTCGGAAGCTAAGCAGGGTCGGGCCTGGTTAGTACTTGGATGGGAGACCTCCTGGGAATACCAGGTGCTGTAAGCTTTTGGGTTTTCCTTCACTACTTATCTTAAATCTGGCCTTTAGGGTGGCTGATTCTTTAAATAGCCCGCTTTTGAAACCACCCTCGCTTACGGCCATACCACCCTGGGAGCGCCCGATCTCGTTTGATCTCGGAAGCTAAGCAGGGTGGGGCCTGGTTAGTACTTGGATGGGAGACCTCCTGGGAATACCAGGTGCTGTAAGCTTTTGGGTTTTCTTCACTACTTATCTTAAGACTGGCCTTTAGGGTGGCTGATCTTTAAATAGCCCGCTGTTTGCAACCACCCTCGCTTACGGCCATACCACCCTGGGAGCGCCCGATCTCGTCTGATCTCGGAAGCTAAGCAGGGTCGGGCCTGGTTAGTACTTGGATGGGAGACCTCCTGGGAATACCAGGTGCTGTAAGCTTTTGGGTTTTCTTCACTACTTATCTTAATAACTGGCCTTTAGGGTGGCTGATTCTTAAATAGCCCGCTCTTTGCAACACCCTCGCTTACGGCCATACCACCCTGGGAGCGCCCGATCTCGTCTGATCCGGAAGCTAAGCAGGGTCGGGCCTGGTTAGTACTTGGATGGGAGACCTTCCTGGGAATACCAGGTGCTGTAAGCTTTTGGGTTTTTCTTCACTACTTATCTAAGATGCTGGCCATTTAGGGTGGCTGATCTTTAAATAGCCCGCTGTTTGCAGCCACCCTCGCTTAGGCCATACCAACCCTGGGAGCGCCCGATCTCTCTGATCTCGGAAGCTAAGCAGGGTTGGGCCTGGTTAGTACTTGGATGGGAGACCTCCTGGGAATACCAGGTGCTGTAAGCTTTTGGGTTTTCTTCACTACTTATCTTAAGATGCTGGCCTTTAGGGTGGCTGATCTTTAAATAGCCCGTGTTTGCAGCCACCCTCGCTTACGGCCATACCACCCTGGGAGCGCCCGATCTCGTCTGATCTCGGAAGCTAAGCAGGGTTCGGGCCTGGTTAGTACTTGGATGGGAGACCTCCTGGGAATACCAGGTGCTGTAAGCTTTTGGGTTTTCCTCACTACTTTTCTTATATCTGGCCTTTAGGGTGGCTGATTCTTTAAATAGCCAGCTCTTTGAAACAGCCCTCGCTTACGGCCATACCACCCTGGGAGCGCCCGATCTCGTCTGATCTCGGAAGCTAAGCAGGGTCGGGCCTGGTTAGTACTTGGATGGGAGACCTCCTGGGAATACCAGGTGCTGTAAGCTTTTGGGTTTTCCTTCACTACTTATCTTAAATCTGGCCTTTAGGGTGGCTGATTCTTTAAAATAGCCCGCTTTTGAAACCACCCTCGCTTACGGCCATACCACCCTGGGAGCGCCCGATCTCGTTTGATCTCGGAAGCTAAGCAGGTTGGGCCTGGTTAGTACTTGGATGGGAGACCTTCCTGGGAATACCAGGTGCTGTAAGCTTTTGGGTTTTTCTTCACTACTTATCTAAGATGCTGGCCATTAGGGTGGCTGATCTTTAAATAGCCCGCTGTTTGCAGCCACCCTCGCTTACGGCCATACCACCCTGGGAGCGCCCGATCTCTCTGATCTCGGAAGCTAAGCAGGGTTGGGCCTGGTTAGTACTTGGATGGGAGACCTCCTGGGAATACCAGGTGCTGTAAGCTTTTGGGTTTTCCTTCACTACTTATCTTAAATCTGGCCTTTAGGGTGGCTGATTTTAAATAGCCCGCTTTTGAAACCACCCTCGCTTACGGCCATACCACCCTGGGAGCGCCCGATCTCGTCTGATCTCGGAAGCTAAGCAGGGTTCGGGCCTGGTTAGTACTTGGATGGGAGACCTCCTGGGAATACCAGGTGCTGTAAGCTTTTGAGTTTTCCTCACTACTTTTCTTATATACTGGCCTTTAGGGTGGCTGATTTTAAATAGCCAGCTCTTTGAACAGCCCTCGCTTACGGCCATACCACCCTGGGAGCGCCCGATCTCGTCTGATCTCGGAAGCTAAGCAGGGTTGGGCCTGGTTAGTACTTGGATGGGAGACCTCCTGGGAATACCAGGTGCTGTAAGCTTTTGGGTTTTCCTTCACTACTTATCTTAAATCTGGCCTTTAGGGTGGCTGATTCTTTAAATAGCCGCTTTTGAACCACCCTCGCTTACGGCCATACCACCCTGGGAGCGCCCGATCTCGTTTGATCTCGGAAGCTAAGCAGGGTTGGGCCTGGTTAGTACTTGGATGGGAGACCTCCTGGGAATACCAGGTGCTGTAAGCTTTTGGGTTTTCTTCACCTACTTATCTAAGATGCTGGCCATTAGGGTGGCTGATCTTTAAATAGCCCGCTGTTTGCAGCCACCCTCGCTTACGGCCATACCACCCTGGGAGCGCCCGATCTCTCTGATCTCGGAAGCTAAGCAGGGTTGGGCCTGGTTAGTACTTGGATGGGAGACCTCCTGGGAATACCAGGTGCTGTAAACTTTTGGGTTTTCTTCACTACTTATCTAAGATGCTGGCCATTAGGGTGGCTGATCTTTAAATAGCCCGCTGTTTGCAGCCACCCTCGCTTACGGCCATACCACCCTGGGAGCGCCCGATCTCGTCTGATCTCGGAAGCTAAGCAGGGTTCGGGCCTGGTTAGTACTTGGATGGGAGACCTCCTGGGAATACCAGGTGCTGTAAGCTTTTGAGTTTTCTTCACTACTTATCTTAAATCTGGCCTTTAGGGTGGCTGATTTTAAATAGCCCGCTTTTGCAACCACCCTCGCTTACGGCCATACCACCCTGGGAGCGCCCGATCTCGTCTGATCTCGGAAGCTAAGCAGGGTCGGGCCTGGTTAGTACTTGGATGGGAGACCTCCTGGGAATACCAGGTGCTGTAAGCTTTTGGGTTTTCCTTCACTACTTATCTTAAATCTGGCCTTTAGGGTGGCTGATTCTTTAAATAGCCCGCTTTTGGAAACCACCCTCGCTTACGGCCATACCACCCTGGGAGCGCCGATCTCGTTTGATCTCGGAAGCTAAGCAGGGTGGGCCTGGTTAGTACTTGGATGGGAGACCTCCTGGGAATACCAGGTGCTGTAAGCTTTTGGGTTTTCTTCACTACTTATCTTAAGACTGGCCTTTAGGGTGGCTGATCTTTAAATAGCCCGCTGTTTGCAACCACCCTCGCTTACGGCCATACCACCCTGGGAGCGCCCGATCTCGTCTGATCTCGGAAGCTAAGCAGGGTCGGGCCTGGTTAGTACTTGGATGGGAGACCTCCTGGGAATACCAGGTGCTGTAAGCTTTTGGGTTTTCTTCACTACTTATCTTATAACTGGCCTTTAGGGTGGCTGATTCTTAAATAGCCCGCTCTTTGCAACACCCTCGCTTAGGCCATACCACCCTGGGAGCGCCCGATCTCGTCTGATCTCGGAAGCTAAGCAGGGTCGGGCCTGGTTAGTACTTGGATGGGAGACCTTCCTGGGAATACCAGGTGCTGTAAGCTTTTGGGTTTTCTTCACTACTTACCTAAGATGTGGCCATTTAGGTGGCTGATCTTTAAATAGCCCGCTGTTTGCAGCCACCCTCGCTTACGGCCATACCACCCTGGGAGCGCCCGATCTCCGTCTGATCTCGGAAGCTAAGCAGGTTTGGGCCTGGTTAGTACTTGGATGGGAGACCTCCTGGGAATACCAGGTGCTGTAAGCTTTTGGGTTTTCCTCACTACTTTTCTTATATACTGGCCTTTAGGGTGGCTGATTCTTAAATAGCCAGCTCTTTGAAGCAACCCTCGCTTACGGCCATACCACCCTGGGAGCGCCCGATCTCGTCTGATCTCGGAAGCTAAGCAGGGTCGGGCCTGGTTAGTACTTGGATGGGAGACCTCCTGGGAATACCAGGTGCTGTAAGCTTTTGAGTTTTCCTCACTACTTATCTTATATACTGGCCTTTAGGGTGGCTGATTCTTAAATAGCCAGCTCTTTGAAACAGCCCTCGCTTACGGCCATACCACCCTGGGAGCGCCTGATCTCGTCTGATCTCGGAAGCTAAGCAGGTTCGGGCCTGGTTAGTACTTGGATGGGAGACCTCCTGGGAATACCAGGTGCTGTAAGCTTTTGAGTTTTCCTCACTACTTTTCTTATATACTGGCCTTTAGGGTGGCTGATTCTTAAATAGCCAGCTCTTTGAAGCAGCTCTTTGAAGCAGCTCTCGCTTACGGCCATACCACCCTGGGAGCGCCCGATCTCGTCTGATCTCGGAAGCTAAGCAGGGTCGGGCCTGGTTAGTACTTGGATGGGAGACCTCCTGGGAATACCAGGTGCTGTAAGCTTTTGAGTTTTCCTCACTACTTATCTTATATACTGGCCTTTAGGGTGGCTGATTCTTAAATAGCCAGCTCTTTGTAACAGCCCTCGCTTACGGCCATACCACCCTGGGAGCGCCTGATCTCGTTTGATCTCAGAAGCTAAGCAGGGTAGGGCCTGGTTAGTACTTGGATGGGAGACCTCCTGGGAATACCAGGTGCTGTAAGCTTTTGGGTTTTCTTCACTACTTATCTAAGATGCTGGCCATTAGGGTGGCTGATCTTTAAATAGCCCGCTGTTTGCAGCCACCCTCGCTTACGGCCATACCACCCTGTGAGCGCCCGATCTCATCTGATCTCGGAAGCTAAGCAGGGTTGGGCCTGGTTAGTACTTGGATGGGAGACCTCCTGGGAATACCAGGTGCTGTAAGCTTTTGGGTTTTCTTCACTACTTATCTTATACACTGGCCTTTAGGGTGGCTGATTCTTAAATAGCCCGCTCTTTGCAGCATCCCTCGCTTACGGCCATACCACCCTGGGAGCGCCCGATCTCGTCTGATCTCGGAAGCTAAGCAGGTTCGGGCCTGGTTAGTACTTGGATGGGAGACCTCCTGGGAATACCAGGTGCTGTAAGCTTTTGAGTTTTCCTCACTACTTTTCTTATATACTGGCCTTTAGGGTGGCTGATTCTTAAATAGCCAGCTCTTTGAAGCAGCCCTCGATTACGGCCCATACCACCCTGAGGGCGCTAGAGAGCCAGCAGGAAGTGAGAGGGTTGCAGTACAGAGAGAGAGGCTCTCTGAATCCTGTTTGATTTTTTTTTAAAACTGTTGTTTTGAGAATTTATTTGTTTGGATTTTGTTTTTGTTTGATAAATTAGTTGTTGGAGAGTCGGGGTTAACCCTGGCAACCTCCCCCAACAGCTTAGGCTGTCTGGGGGACTTTTGGACTTTCTCTGTTTGAAGCATGCTGCATATGCACACTATGGCTGCAGATAAAGAAACAGAACAAACAGTCATGAGGAAAAGTTTTAATGGAGAGAATGAAGAGAGTGATCAAAGAAGAGGAGAAGACAAACAAAGAGGGATCCAAAAAACAAAGGAGATAAGTAAGGGCATAAGAGATCTACAGAAAGAGAGAGAAGAAAACAGCAGAGGAATGCCAGGAGGATCAAGAGAGAAGTACAGCAAAGAGCTTACTGTGGAGGTGGAGGTGGAGGGAGCAGAAAAGATTTCCATGATGGATTTATTGAAAGGAGTAAAAAAGGAGTGTGGAGAGGTGATCGGCTGCAGAGTGAGAGGTGAAAGGATTTATGAGCTCACAATGAAGGACGAAGAGGCAAAAAGGAAGCTAATGGATGGAGTGAGAGTACAAGGAGCGATGGTGCACGCCAGAGATATTATAAACAATGATATGGTTGTGTCTTTCATCAATTTGCCGGTGTATTTGGAGGATGAGAAGATAGTCTCCAAACTGCAAGAGTGGGGAGTAAAACCACTTTCACCAATAAAACGTCGGGTTTGGCCGGGAACGGATACAGCTGATGGAACACGGTTCTTAAAAGTGCGCTTTACGGAGCAGGTATGTTCACTCCCATACTCCACGAAGTTTGAGACTCTGAGAGGCACAGAATATTTCCGTGTCATCCATGATAGACAAGTGCGTGTTTGCAGACTTTGCATCAAGCCAGGACACATATTCAGAGAGTGCCCTGAATTAAAGTGTTTCAAATGTGGTGGAGGAGGCCATTATGCAAGGGACTGTGAAGGATTGATGGGACTACAGAAAGAGCGGGTGGAAGGACAAGAAGATGTTGAAAGAAGGAACAGTGTTCTGGTGGAGGAGCAAAGGAAGGAAACGACTGGTGATGAGAGCGAGGGAGGGAGAGATGGAGCTGAGGATGGTGAAACAAGAAACAAAATGGAGGTGGCGGGACAGAGCTGAAAGTTTCTGCGAAGAAGGAGGATGGGCAGGAGGAGATGGAGCAGTCGGAGGGGAGCGAGGAGGAGGAGGAGAATGGGAAAAATAATGGGGAGGAAAGAGATAAAGAAGAGGAAAAGAAAGAGACTGTTCTGGAAGTGACGGAAAGTGGAGGTGGAAAAAAGAGAGATGGAGTAAAAAGAGAAGGACTTAAAACAAAGATCAAAAGACTGAGTGCAAAGAGGAAGTCTGAGATGGACAGAGAACAGGCTGAACAGGTTAAGGAACCTCGGTCGGGTATGTGATATCGGTTTAAATGTTTTATATAATTATATGTGTTTTCTTTTGTTTTTTAGTTACTCTCATGGCCACTGTAACTTCAATAAATATAAATGGGTTAAGGAATAAAACCAAGATGAAAGAGTTACTATTTACATATAGGAGTGATATAATTTGTATACAGGAGACAAATTGGGAAGAGGATAAGGTAAGGGAGATGAGAGAAGAGTGGAGAGGGCATATATATTATAATAATGGAGCAAAAAATGCGAGGGGTGTGGCAATATTAATTAAAAAAGATAGTGTAGGAAATATAAGAGAAGTGTAAAAAGATCAGAGGGGAAGGATTTTGGTAGTTGAATTTATATACAGGGAAATGGATTTTAGATTAATAAATATATATGTTCCAAATATAGAATTGGACAGGAGGGAAGTCTTAGAAGAACTAAAAGGGTTAGTTGTTGGAAAATGTATTATAGTCGGAGATTTCAATATAAAATGCAGTAGATTAGATGTTGGCAAGGGGGTAAAATTTAGATGGGAGAAATCGAGGGGAATGCTAATGGAAATAATGAGAGAGAAGGTGTTGATGGATGTGTGGAGGTATGAAAATCCAGAAAAGAGAGAGTTCACTAGGAGGCAGTTAAAGGAAGGTATATTAAAGCAGAGTAGAATAGATTTAGTGTTAGTTAAGGAGGAAATCATTAGATATATAGATGGGATAAGACATCAAGGAAATAGTTTAAGTGATCATGATAGTGTTAGGTTCAGAATTAAGATAGGGAATGAGGAGGTAGGAGGAGGGATGTGGATATTGAATGCAGGGTATATTGAAGAGGAAGAATATGAGTTACAGATGAAGGATTTATTAAATAGAAAATATAAGGAGATCGATGAGTATAAAAGAGATGGCAGATTAGATGATGGAATAGGAGAGAGATGGGAGAAAATAAAAGACCAAATCAAGTTAATTAGTATAAAATATAGTAAGAAAAGAAGAGAAAATATGAAGAAGGAAGAAAGGTTGCTGAGGGAAAGACTGAGAGAAGAATTAGTTAAGGCAGAAGATGAAGAAGGATATAGTATGGAAAAATATCTAGAGGTTAAGATTGCACTAGAGAAATATGAGAGGGAGAAATGCAGAGGAGCAATTTTAAGAAGCAAAGCAAAATATGCATTAGAAGGTGAGAAATGTACAGGGTATTTTTTAGGGCTAGAGAAAAGCAGACAAAGTAAAACATATATAAGGGAAATAAATACAAAAGAGGGCAAGACAACAAACGATTATGTAGAGATTTTGGAGAGAGTGCAAGAATTCTATGAAGAATTATATAAGAGGGGAGGAGTAGATGAGAGAAGTATTGATGAGGTATTAGAAAGTGTAGGGAACATTCTAAGTAAGGAAGATGGGGAGTGGTGTGATAGGGAGATAGAGGAGGAGGAAGTGAAAGAGGCAATAGGGGGGTTGAAAAGTGGAAAAAGTCCAGGGAGTGATGGGATCGGTATAGAATGGTATAAAGCATATAAAGAAGGGGTAGCCCCCATATTAGTAGAAGTGTTCAAGGGGATAGAAAAAACAGGGGCGGTGCAAGATAGAATGGTAGAGGGAGTGATAGCTTTAGTTTATAAGAAGGGAAGCAGGTTAGATATAGGGAACTACAGACCAATCAGTTTATTAAATGTGGATTATAAAATATTGACAAAAGTTTTGGCAAACAGAGTGAAAAGAGTGATAGGAAGTATAGTGCAACCAACACAGAGTTACAGCATACCAGGCAGGGATATAGCGGACACAATAGGGACAGTAAGAGATGTGATGGAGTACATGAAACGAGAAATAAGAAAGGAGGAATAGTATTAGGGATAGACTGGAATAAAGCATTCGATAGGGTAGAACATGAATACTTATTTAGGGTATTAGAAAAGTTTGGATTTGGGGTGAAAATGATAGGATGGGTGAGGAGACTATATGAAAAGGCAAAAAGTTGTATAAAAATAAATGGAGTGCTAACAGATAAGTTTGAGTTGGGAAGGTCAGTGAGACAGGGATGTCCCCTGTCTGCATTATTATATGCCATTTCAGTGGAGCCTCTAGCCACTTTAATTAAGAGGGATAAAAGAATAGTTGGGATTGAGTTGCCGTATGGAGGGATATGTACTATAAACCAATACGCGGATGACACTACAATAACAGTGAGGGAAGGAAATAGTGTTAAAAAGAGTTTTGGAGATAGTGAAGAAGTATGGGAAGGCATCAGGTGCAAAAATAAATATGGAGAAATCAGAATTAATGTATATAGGGGATGTAGAGAGGGTAGAGGTAGGAGTAAGAGTGGAGGAAAAATATATGAAAGTATTAGGGGTATACTTAGGGGTTGAAAGCAAAGAGGCAAGAGATGTGACTTGGACTGGGGTGATTAACAAAATAAGAACAGTATGTGCAGCATGGAAAGGGAGGAAATTAAAATTAAATGGGAAAGTAATAGTAGTAAATAGTCTGTTGTTGTCAGTATGTGTGTATGTAATGAGTGTAATGGAAATGCCAGGGTGGGTGATGAATGAATTGAATAAAATTGTATGTGATTTTATATGGGAAGGGAAAGGGGTGAAAATTGCACAGAAAACATTGGTGGGTAAGAGATGGGAAGGGGGTTTAAACTTGATGGACCTAGAAATAAAAAGGGCTGCAATGAGAATAAAAACGGTGATAAAATATATGGGAGGGAGATGGGATTATGGGTGGAAGGAATTCTTAAGGAAATATATTGATGACGTGGGTGGAATAGGGGATAATGGTTGGTACATGGGCTTTAAGCAATCAATGACGGGAGGAATACCAGAAATATATCGGGAGGTATTAGAGGCATGGAGGCAGTTCCTGCCAAAAATAGAGTATGAGTGTGAAGACATACATGTGATAAAAAAATCTACCACTGTTTCTGAATGAAAAAATTAAATATAAAAATAAAACATTGTATGAACATAAATTTATAGAAGGGGGCATAAAACAAGTAAAGGATATTTTGTACGAAGTTATTCCAGGATTTCTCAGAAATAACTGCATTTATGATTCTGTGTGTGATTTGGAAGGAATGGAGAACAGAGAGAAAGTGAATAAAATTTATGAAAAAATTAAATCAAGTATACCCTTGCAATGGACTAATGTGATTAAAAGTGAATGTGTATCTAAAAAAGAACAATGTATGCCGGAGATGTATGTGAGTGATGATGGTGAGAAATACAAAATTAAAAATATGAGTGTAAAGAATGCATACAGGAGACTAATTGGTGATGTTATAAAGGAGCCAGCAGCAGAAAAAGTGTGGAAGAAAGTATTTGAGGATTTGGATGTGAAAAAAATCTGGTCCAACTTAAATATAAAATACAGCAGTATAGAGTGTGAGAACAATGACTTTCTGATAAGACATAATAGAATTTACACAAATGTGGTGTTAAATAAAATAAACAATGAGGTAAATGTGATTTGTGATGTATGTGATAATGGCCATGAGAGTTTTTTACATTATTTTTTGAGATGTGAGGCTTTGGTTGATTTCTTTGATTTTCTTAAAAGTCTGTTAATAGAAAACTGGAGTGTGGAAGTTGAGTCAGAGGAGGAATGGGGGAAATTATTTCTGTTTGGAATTTTTGGGAAAAGGAAAAGAGCGGACATCTGCCTAATTAATTTAGTTTTGAGTCATGCCAGACTAGCAGTGGTTCTAAGAAGGAACTATGCACATTTCGAGGGGAGGAAGGTTAAAATAAAAGATATATTTAAGTTAATAATACAAAGAGATGTGGAGTTGATTTGTAAGTATGGAGAGAAAGAGGCAAAAGAGTTCCTTGTGAATACGAATACGTTCATATATCAAGAGGAGGGGGGGAAAATATGTTTCAATTGGTAGAAAGCATTTATTTGGTTAAGATTGGTTGTTGCAAATTGAGTAAATGTAAACATATTTGTCTGTGTATTTCATTTATGTATATTGTTTTCTATGATTATGCAAAATGAAGAATATCAATTGAAAGATGAATTATGTAAATGTAACAAACTGTGTGTATATAAACGTGATGGAAAATGTAATTGAAAATTTGTGAATTGAAAGTGAAATAAAAAAAAAAAAAAAAAAAAGGGAGCGCCCGATCTCGTCTGATCTCAGAAGCTAAGCAGGGTTGGGCCTGGTTAGTACTTGGATGGGTGACCTCCTGGGAATACCAGGTGCTGTAAGCTTTTGAGTTTTCCTCACTTCTTATCTTATATACTGGCCTTTAGGGTGGCTGATTCTTAAATAGCCAGCTATTTGAAACAGCCCTCGCTTACGGCCATACCACCCTGGGAGCGCCTGATCTCGTTTGATCTCAGAAGCTAAGCAGGGTAGGGCCTGGTTAGTACTTGGATGGGAGACCTCCTGGGAATACCAGGTGCTGTAAGCTTTTGGGTTTTCTTCACTACTTATCTAAGATGCTGGCCATTAGGGGTGGCTGATCTTTAAATAGCCCGCTGTTTGCAGCTACCCTCGCTTACGGCCATACCACCCTGGGAGCGCCCGATCTCGTCTGATATTGGAAGCTGAGCAGGGTCGGGCCTGGTTAGTACTTGGATGGGAGACTTCCTGGGAATACCAGGTGCTGTAAGCTTTTGGGTTTTCTTCACTACTTATCTAAGATGCTGGCCATTAGGGTGGCTGATCTTTAAATAGCCCGCTGTTTGCAGCCACCCTCGCTTACGGCCATACCACCCTGTGAGCGCCCGATCTCATCTGATCTCGGAAGCTAAGCAGGGTTTGGGCCTGGTTAGTACTTGGATGGGAGACCTCCTGGGAATACCAGGTGCTGTAAGCTTTTGGGTTTTCTTCACTACTTATCTAAGATGCTGGCCATTAGGGTGGCTGATCTTTAAATAGCCCGCTGTTTGCAGCCACCCTCGCTTACGGCCATACCACCCTGGGAGCGCCCGATCTCGTCTGATCTCGGAAGCTAAGCAGGTTCGGGCCTGGTTAGTACTTGGATGGGAGACCTCCTGGGAATACCAGGTGCTGTAAGCTTTTGAGTTTTCCTCACTTACTTTTCTTATATACTGGCCTTTAGGGTGGCTGATTTCTTAAATAGCCAGCTCTTTGAAGCAGCCCTCGCTTACGGCCATACCACCCTGGGAGCGCCCGATCTCGTCTGATCTCGGAAGCTAAGCAGGGTCGGGCCTGGTTAGTACTTGGATGGGAGACCTCCTGGGAATACCAGGTGCTGTAAGCTTTTGAGTTTTCCTCACTACTTATCTAAGATGCTGGCCATTAGGGTGGCTGATCTTTAAATAGCCCGCTGTTTGCAGCCACCCTCGCTTACGGCCATACCACCCTGGGAGCGCCCGATCTCGTCTGATCTCGGAAGCTAAGCAGGGTCGGGCCTGGTTAGTACTTGGATGGGAGACCTTCTGGGAATACCAGGTGCTGTAAGCTTTTGGGTTTTCTTCACTACTTATCTTATACACTGGCCTTTAGGGTGGCTGATTCTTAAATAGCCCGCTCTTTGCAGCATCCCTCGCTTACGGCCATACCACCCTGGGAGCGCCCGATCTCGTCTGATCTCGGAAGCTAAGCATGGTCGGGCCTGGTTAGTACTTGGATGGGAGACTTCCTGGGAATACCAGGTGCTGTAAGCTTTTGGGTTTTCTTCACTACTTATCTAAGATGCTGGCCATTAGGGTGGCTGATCTTTAAATAGCCCGCTGTTTGAGCCACCCTCGCTTACGGCCATACCACCCTGGGAGCGCCCGATCTCGTTCTGATCTCGGAAGCTAAGCAGGGTCGGGCCTGGTTAGTACTTGGATGGGAGACCACCTGGGAATACCAGGTGCTGTAAGCTTTTGGGTTTTCTTCACTACTTATCTTATACACTGGCCTTTAGGGTGGCTGATTTTAAATAGCCCGCTGTTTGCAGCCAACCCTCGCTTACGGCCATACCACCCTGGGAGCGCCCGATCTCGTCTGATATCGGAAGCTAAGCAGGGTCGGGCCTGGTTAGTACTTGGATGGGAGACCTTCCTGGGAATACCAGGTGCTGTAAGCTTTTGGGTTTTCTTCACTACTTATCTAAGATGCTGGCCATTAGGGTGGCTGATCTTTAAATAGCCCGCTGTTTGCAGTCACCCTCGCTTACGGCCATACCACCCTGGGAGTGCCCGATCTCGTCTGATCTCGGAAGCTAAGCAGGGTCGGGCCTGGTTAGTACTTGGATGGGAGACCTCCTGGGAATACCAGGTGCTGTAAGCTTTTGAGTTTTCCTCACTACTTATCTTATATACTGGCCTTTAGGGTGGCTGATTCTTAAATAGCCCGCTGTTTGCAGCCACCCTCGCTTACGGCCATACCACCCTGGGAGCGCCCGATCTCGTCTGATCTTGGAAGCTAAGCAGGGTCGGGCCTGGTTAGTGCTTGGATGGGAGACCTCCTGGGAATACCAGGTGCTGTAAGCTTTTGGGTTTTCTTCACTACTTATCTAAGATGCTGGCCTTTAGGGTGGCTGATTCTTTAAATAGCCCGCTTTTGAGCCACCCTCGCTTACGGCCATACCACCCTGGGAGCGCCCGATCTCGTCTGATCTCGGAAGCTAAGCAGGGTCGGGCCTGGTTAGTATTTGGATGGGAGACCTCCTGGGAATACCAGGTGCTGTAAGCTTTTGGGTTTTCCTCACTACTTATCTTATATACTGGCCTTTAGGGTGGCTGATTCTTAAATAGCCAGCTCTTTGAAACAGCCCTCGCTTACGGCCATACCACCCTGGGAGCGCCCGATCTCGTTTGATCTCAGAAGCTAAGCAGGGTTGGGCCTGGTTAGTACTTGGATGGGAGACCTCCTGGGAATAACCAGGTGCTGTAAGCTTTTGGGTTTTCTTCACTACTTATCTTAAACTGGCCTTTAGGGTGGCTGATTCTTTAAATAGCCCGCTTTTGCAGCCACCCTCGCTTACGGCCATACCACCCTGGGAGCGCCCGATCTCGTCTGATCTCGGAAGCTAAGCAGGTCGGGCCTGGTTAGTACTTGGATGGGAGACCTCCTGGGAATACCAGGTGCTGTAAGCTTTTGGGTTTTCTTCACTACTTATCTAAGATGCTGGCCATTAGGGTGGCTGATCTTTAAATAGCCCGCTGTTTGCAGCCACCCTTGCTTACGGCCATACCACCCTGGGAGCGCCCGATCTCGTCTGATCTCGGAAGCTAAGCAGGGTCGGGCCTGGTTAGTACTTGGATGGGAGACCTCCTGGGAATACCAGGTGCTGTAAGCTTTTGAGGTTTTCCTCACTACTTATCTTATATACTGGCCTTTAGGGTGGCTGTTCTTAAATAGCCAGCTCTTTGAAACAGCCCTCGCTTACGGCCATACCACCCTGGGAGCGCCTGATCTCGTTTGATCTCAGAAGCTAAGCAGGGTGGGCCTGGTTAGTACTTGGATGGGAGATTCCTGGGAATACCAGGTGCTGTAAGCTTTTGGGTTTTCTTCACTACTTATCTTAAGATGCTGGCCATTAGGGTGGCTGATCTTTAAATAGCCCGCTGTTTGCAGCCACCCTCGCTTACGGCCATACCACCCTGGGAGCGCCCGATCTCGTCTGATCTCGGAAGCTAAGCAGGGTCGGGCCTGGTTAGTACTTGGATGGGAGACCTCCTGGGAATACCAGGTGCTGTAAGCTTTTGAGTTTTCCTCACTACTTATCTTATATACTGGCCTTTAGGGTGGCTGATTCTTAAATAGCCCGCTGTTTGCAGCCACCCTCGCTTACGGCCATACCACCCTGGGAGCGCCCGATCTCGTCTGATCTCGGAAGCTAAGCTTGGTCGGGCCTGGTTAGTACTTGGATGGGAGACTTCCTGGGAATACCAGGTGCTGTAAGCTTTTGGGTTTTCTTCACTACTTATCTAAGATGCTGGCCATTAGGGTGGCTGATCTTTAAATAGCCCGCTGTTTGCAGTCACCATCGCTTATGGCCATACCACCCTGGGAGCGCCCGATCTCGTCTGATCTCGGAAGCTAAGCAGGGTTGGGCCTGGTTAGTACTTGGATGGGTGACCTCCTGGGAATACCAGGTGCTGTAAGCTTTTGAGTTTTCCTCACTTCTTATCTTATATACTGGCCTTTAGGGTGGCTGATTCTTAAATAGCCAGCTATTTGAAACAGCCCTCGCTTACGGCCATACCACCCTGGGAGCGCCTGATCTCGTTTGATCTCAGAAGCTAAGCAGGGTAGGGCCTGGTTAGTACTTGGATGGGAGACCTCCTGGGAATACCAGGTGCTGTAAGCTTTTGGGTTTTCTTCACTACTTATCTAAGATGCTGGCCATTAGGGTGGCTGATCTTTAAATAGCCCGCTGTTTGCAGCCATCCTCGCTTACGGCCATACCACCCTGGGAGCGCCCGATCTCGTCTGATCTCGGAAGCTAAGCAGGGTCTGGCCTGGTTAGTACTTGGATGGGAGACCTCCTGGGAATACCGTGTGCTGTAAGCTTTTGAGTTTTCCTCACTACTTATCTTATATACTGGCCTTTAGGGTGGCTGATTCTTAAATAGCCAGCTCTTTGAAACAGCCCTCGCTTACGGCCATACCACCCTGGGAGCGCCCGATCTCGTCTGATCTCGGAAGCTAAGCAGGGTCGGGCCTGGTTAGTACTTGGATGGGAGACCTCCTGGGAATACCAGGTGCTGTAAGCTTTTGAGTTTTCCTCACTACTTATCTTATATACTGGCCTTTAGGGTGGCTGATTCTTAAATAGCCAGCTCTTTGAAACAGCCCTCGCTTACGGCCATACCACCCTGGGAGCGCCTGATCTCGTTTGATCTCAGAAGCTAAGTAGGGTAGGGCCTGGTTAGTACTTGGATGGGAGACCTCCTGGGAATACCAGGTGCTGTAAGCTTTTGGGTTTTCTTCACTACTTATCTAAGATGCTGGCCATTAGGGTGGCTGATCTTTAAATAGCCCGCTGTTTGCAGCCACCCTCGCTTACGGCCATACCACCCTGGGAGCTCCCGATCTAGTCTGATCTCAGAAGCTAAGCAGGCTTGGGCCTGGTTAGTACTTGGATGGGAGACCTCCTGGGAATACCAGGTGCTGTAAGCTTTTGGGTTTTCTTCACTACTTATCTTATACACTGGCCTTTAGGGTGGCTGATTCTTAAATAGCCCGCTCTTTGCAGCATCCCTCGCTTACGGCCATACCACCCTGGGAGCGCCCGATTTCGTCTGATCTCGGAAGCTAAGCATGGTCGGGCCTGGTTAGTACTTGGATGGGAGACCTCCTGGGAATACCAGGTGCTGTAAGCTTTTGGGTTTTCTTCACTACTTATCTTATACACTGGCCATTAGGGTGGCTGATTCTTAAATAGCCAGCTCTTTGAAACAGCCCTCGCTTACGGCCATACCACCCTGGGAGCGCCTGATCTCGTTTGATCTCAGAAGCTAAGCAGGGTAGGGCCTGGTTAGTACTTGGATGGGAGACCTCCTGGGAATACCAGGTGCTGTAAGCTTTTGGGTTTTCTTCACTACTTATCTAAGATGCTGGCCATTAGGGTGGCTGATCTTTAAATAGCCCGCTGTTTGCAGCCAGCTTATGGCCATACCACCCTGGGAGCTCCCGATCTCGTCTGATCTCGAAGCTAAGCAGGGTTGGGCCTGGTTAGTACTTGGATAGGAGACCTCCTGGGAATACCAGGTGCTGTAAGTTTTTGGGTTTTCTTCACTACTTATCTTATACACTGGCCTTTAGGGTGGCTGATTCTTAAATAGCCCGCTCTTTGCAGCATCCCTCGCTTACGGCCATACCACCCTGGGAGCGCCCGATCTCGTCTGATCTCGGAAGCTAAGCAGGGTCGGGCCTGGTTAGTACTTGGATGGGAGACCTCCTGGGAATACCAGGTGCTGTAAGCTTTTGGGTTTTCTTCACTACTTATCTAAGATGCTGGCCTTTAGGGTGGCTGATTCTTAAATAGCCAGCTCTTTGAAACAGCCCTCGCTTACGGCCATACCACCCTGGGAGCGCCCGATCTCGTCTGATCTCGGAAGCTAAGCAGGGTCGGGCCTGGTTAGTACTTGGATGGGAGACCTCCTGGGAATACCAGGTGCTGTAAGCTTTTGAGTTTTCCTCACTACTTATCTTATATACTGGCCTTTAGGGTGGCTGATTCTTAAATAGCCAGCTCTTTGAAAAAGCCCTCGCTTACGGCCATACCACCCTGGCAGCGCCTGATCTCGTTTGATCTCAGAAGCTAAGCAGGGTAGGGCCTGGTTAGTACTTGGATGGGAGACCTCCTGGGAATACCAGGTGCTGTAAGCTTTTGGGTTTTCTTCATTACTTATCTAAGATGCTGGCCATTAGGGTGGCTGATCTTTAAATAGCCCGCTGTTTGCAGCCACCCTCGCTTAGGCCATACCACCCTGGGAGCCCCGATCTCGTCTGATCTCGGAAGCTAAGCATGGTCGTGCCTGGTTAGTACTTGGATGGGAGACCTCCTGGGAATACCAGGTGCTGTAAGCTTTTGGGTTTTCTTCACTACTTATCTAAGATGCTGGCCATTAGGGTGGCTGATCTTTAAATAGCCGCTGTTTGCAGCCACCCCGCTTAGGCCATACCACCCTGGGAGCCCCGATCTCGTCTGATCTCGAAGCTAAGCAGGGTTGGCCT
>JALXFT010002765.1:0-34816 GCA_023376895.1 Aspiorhynchus laticeps | reverse complement strand
TATCAATAAATGTACTCTTTAACGGTACATTCACACAGGGAGTTGGTGGCAACGCCTCTCGTTTACTTTGAATGGAGTCACGTCAAGCGTTGCCAAACTGAATTGTGGGTCCATCGCATTGCGTCACTGGCGTTGCTCGCAGCAGAAGTTAAAAACTTTAAGCAACCAACGCAGGCATCAGCCAATCAGATCGCCTTATGCAAATACCATAGCGCAGATGCTAGCCAATCACTTTCATGCCTCAACAGAAAACTAATGTGATTGGCTGTTGTCACTATGACGGTCGCGTCAGCACCAAGCTGCGGACACGCCCCCCATCAAGCATTGACGTTGATGGCCTGTGTGACTGTACCGTAATTTATGGTGTAATTTATTTACGTACACAGAGCCGTAATTCAATGACAAGCTACGAAAAAATTAGAAATGAACATACACATCAGTGGCATGTTTTCCCTTTTTTTTTGTAAACCTTGTGATATGGCATGCGGGCAAAATTAAAGGTCATCATATAGGCCAACTTTTGGACACCTCTGTGTTTAAGCATCTGCTAAAATGTGGGGGAGCCACTTAAGAAATTCAAAGAGACCTACTCATTCAGGTTCATAGGCACAGTATCACGTATCTGGTTCTCAAGAACTTTAGCACTTCTAATAATTGGACCTTTGCTCTCAGCATAATGCCCCAAAACTTTGGCCCTTGACCCCAGGTAATGTGTGAGTAATTTCTCATGATTTGTAAACTGGAATAGACTGACATTGAGATGCACTGAAAGAGATTTTTTTTTTTTTTTTTTTAATTCTTTAATTCTTGTAAACGTTTCATTATCAGTAGAATCCAGCAAACATTTGCCCTTTAGTAAATGCAGCTTGACTCTGAAACGGTTCCTTTCTTTTGATTTCCATTCTTCTCTGGTGACCAGTTTCAACTGACTCTCAGCTGTGCACAAGAGCTCATTCACTTATCACTTGAATGTCCATTCACATACTCAATAACTATTTACCTGAACTTTATTTAACATTGTGACATGATGTGGAGATTCTTTCAAAGACAGATAGACTCAAAGGATTTTCTGCCTCTCTCCCTCTCTCTTCCACTAACTTCCCCACATGACAAATGACAGGCCTTGACTCATCTGTGCTCTCCTGTTTCACGGGACAACCGCAATTCAAAGAGAATCATTTATCAACCTGATTTGAATACTCTGCTGGACGCAGTCCTTTAAAGCATTTGTCTAATTTCTGCTCCTTTTTTTCTGAGCTCTTTGATAAGGTGTTGCACCAGTTTGAGCACTTGTTCTCACTAACATCTCCCTGCATGCTGGATTTATGGGAAGCTGCATGGACAGCACTGGAAACCCACAGGGGCCTTGCCGTGTAAATGTACCCAGCAATTATTGCAATCAGGCTGCTTTGCAAATTAATCCATTCCCAGAGGTTTAGTCATACAGTTGCCATAATGTGTCTCATCTGTCAATTGATTTGATGGATTTTAATTTTGCATTATGAGATTTATTTTTAATAGAATAATTCAACCAGGCATTATAATTTTTATTTAAATGTATTTCCCTTGTACCTAATCTAATTTTAAAACTATATGTGAGAATGAATTATATATTGTTAGTTATTGTTATATAGCTATATATATTGTTATGAGTTATTTTAGTATTATTTGTATGGTATTAGTGCTTATTGAAATTCAATATTTTCATTGTAGTTTTCATTTTAGTAATTGTATTTGCTAATTACATGTTTATTTATTTTTCATTTTTATATTTATTTTTTCATTTCGATTTTAGTACTTAAACATTTTTAGTTTGTTGTTAATTTTTTGTTAAATTTTAAGGTTTTCATTTAATATTTGTATTTAATTTTATTCAGATTTCTTTGAGCTATTTTTAATTTAGATTTTTACAATTTCATTTTTGAATAATTTAGGCAAAATACTAAAACAAGTTTAGTTTCTCTATTGTTCATTGGCTCTTATAGCTGCCATATATTTATAGGCTTTTTATTTCTTCTGTTCATGCAGCTCTTTTACATTCAACATAAGTCCTTAGTGACCAGGTTCACCATAAAAGCATGACGTCAAATAGTAAATAATTACAAAAATACCTTGATTCTTTACAAAATAACTATGGTTTCCACAGCCAAAAATCAACAGCATTCAGGTTTGAAAAGACATGAATAATGACAGAATTGTCATTTCTGGCAGAACTATTACTGTAAAAATCTATCATGATTTTTAACCTAATTTAAGGATGTAGATGACAAGGGAAGGGTTAATATGGCCTTTTTTGCTTTGAAGAGCCGAGTCAGTTTGTCTGCGTTTGCTCAGGCGCTAAATGCTTTTGGAAGGAACCATTTCCCCCTTTTGCCAAATGCACCAGCAGCTAAATTCAATTTGAGCTGAATGAATGAAAATCCAATTGTGTCAGTCTGTCTGGCCGCCTAGGACTGGCAGCACAGCACATGCCCGCTGTGACGTCTGCATTCATCCCGGCGTCTGAGAAACCTCAACAGAGCTCAAGATCGGCCTGATATCCAGTTTTACTCCTGCGCTGGTCTCTCGGTGCAGACTGAAGCGGGAAAAAGGGATGTCTCTCATTTATTCTGCATTGATCATCTCCTCTGGCACCCTGTTCTGTCCTTCTAGAAAAGCCTATAAGGAGGTGCGGAAATGGGTTAGTTGTGGGTGGGGTGTTGAGTGCGGCACGATTCAGAAAGCCTCCACAAATGATGACTGCACGATAGCACTAAAGTGAGGGCAAAGAGTGACACCGTGAATGATTTATTAGCTTGGCTTCACTGAGCCATTCCTGGAGGAGAGGAAGAACGGTTTGGAGAGACAAAGGAGAGTGGGGCAGCTTGAATGACTGCACGATTGGGGCGTTAAAGATGTGTAGTGGGAGGTACAGCGTTGGAGAAACTCAGTTTGCAGTTTCCACCTCTGATACAGAAGCATGCTTCTCATTTATTCTTATTGCCATCAATGTGTCATAGATTTGTACAAATTAAAAGCCTCTTGTTGAGGAGAGGTGTGCTATTACTTTCCTAAATGCTTGAGCTTACAGTTTTCACCTAGAAGATAAACCAGGTGAAACATGGTACATCCCAGACTTTGTTTACTATTCTTGTAAAGTAGATGTTACAGTATATATGATTAGTAGGGGTGGGAATCTTCAGGCACTTCACGAACCGATCTGATTCTGAGAGTCACGATCCGATTCCAAAACGATTCTTGATCTACATTTTTTTTCCCCAATTAATTCTTCTGCTGTGCAAATACATCTTTACAACTTTACATCTTAACCAAAATTGGACTTTCTATGCTTTTTGTTTATAGTTGGTATCTCTGTGTGTCAGTAGCTACTGCTATCTTAAAAGTAGGGATGTGAATCTTGGTTTCACGATTCAATTCAATTACGATTATCATTATCAACTCATCAATATTACGATGCGACACATTCTCAGTTTACAATATTACTGCACATGGCTACATTTTGATATACATTTTAAATCAAATTTATTTTGTGCAAAATGTACTTTATTTTTCTTTATTATATAAGCAGGCTAATTTTTAAAACAATTACATATTTAAAATAAGTGTACTTTAAGTATCCGAAAGTTTACAGACAATAGTTATGGGTTTTTCTTTTTTCCTCAGCATTATTGCTGTTTGATTATTACGGATGAGATCATAGACAGTGGCAGCTTTAACTGGCTGCATTTAGACTAAGGCACAGATCTATTTCGATATATCAGATGTTTTGTCCTGCTCTGAAAACATAACTGACTGTGTACGTCAATTTTGTATAAAAGTATTCAAAAATGCAAGTGCATTTTAACTAGGGATGCTCCGATCAGGATTTTTGCAGCCGATACCAAGTACCGATTTCTTGTCATAGTGATCGGCCGATACCGATGCCGATTCTGATGCTTCAAGCTTTATATAACATATGTAATAATAATGTTATATAAATAATCACAAAAATGATTCCTTATACAGTGAACATTTTAATATTCCTTTAAAATGGTGTTTATGCATAACATTATGTATATCAGGATACTTAATATAAGACAAAAATAAATGCAAACAAAATGTGTCTGATGCACCACAAGGCAGAGATAGTCGCATTTTTATAGCCTTAAGACTTGACTTGACCTGAAATGACCCCAGACTTTACTCGAGGAAAAGGACTTGTGAATATTTTAAAAGCAACTCGAGTCTTTTATCCTTAAATACTTCTATAAGTGCATCCGCACCCCTGCATCCATCCGGACCGCGAGCCGTCGCAGCAGCACCATTTTAAGTGAGCAGCGCATCAAAACAGCGGAGCAGATCACATAACAAGCGCTCAGGGTCGTTTATGGTAAATATCTTTCAGCGCTATATCCTCGTATTTTTATCTAAAGCTAAACGCGCTTTATTCAAGCCCTTTCAGCTCTGTGAGCTTGCTCTCTCTCTCTCTCTCTCTCTCTCTCTCTCTCTCTCTCTCTCTCTCTCTCTCTCTTTGGACGCGCGCCGGTATCCCGGCGCCAAGTTCAAGAGCTGCCGCGGTTATTTTAACAAAAACAGAAACACGGTGAGAGGTCAAATTATAGATTACTTTCACTAAAATACAGCAGAAAAAAACAATGCTGCAAATATTGTTATTTTTCTTACTATCTATTTATCTATCTATAAGTAACCTACGACTCAAACCAGATGTAACAAAACGTTTCTGATCTACATTTAGCATTATTAATCTGTAGTCCAAGAACATATATGTGTATGTATATATGTATGTATGTGTATGTGTATGTATATATATGTATATATATGTATGTGTATGTGTATGTGTATATATATATGAATATATATATATGTGTATATGAATATATATGTATGTATATATGTATGTATATATATAAATAAATAAAAATTTGTTGTTAGATGGCTAGGTTGGAATTTAAACTTTGAAACTGTTATCTTTCTTTTCTGCTCAAGATGAGAATGTTTTGATTAGCCTATCCAATGTTAGAGAGAGGACAAAATGAATAGAAACATTTAAACTCCAATATGGAGAAGTCTGATGTAACTCATAAGGTTTAATACTGTCCAATATAAGACTGAAGAGGAAAAAAATAAATAGAAACATTTAAACTACTGAAAGAACAAAACGGAGTAGTTTGATCACGTTATATCCACGGGCGCTACAGATAATCCATGGGTCGGGTAATAAAAAAATGCATTCTGATTATTAGCGGGTGGATAAAATAAATCATAAATTATGCAATATTAACTACATTTTTTTTAAACAAATTTTTTCATCAGGCAGATGATTTAATTTGTGTGTGTGTGTGTGTGTTCGCCTGATCGGGAAGTTGCAGTGACAGAAATGGTGACATTCCAGATAAAGTTTGAAAGGAGGTAAAGCCTGTGTTAATGCTATTGAGTAGGCTAATATGGCCAAATAAGATATTTTGTTTTATAAATAAATGTTCATAGAGCGGCCGCGATCAGCTCCGGCTCCCGTGGAGACGCGTGCAGTGATGCGCAGATCAGCTCTAGCTGAATCTGCTGTTAAAAATTAACAATCCATTCATCATATCATCATGCAAAACATACACGACATATAGCGAATTTTTCATTGTTTCTCAAAACGTCATAGCATTTACACAACACCAAATCATTTATGTCCCCACGCATCATGTACGTCCTCGAGCGCTGACATCATCAAATTGCGATCGGTACATGAGATCGACCAAATGTACGAGTACCGATCGAGTCATAAAATGTTATGATCGGCCGATACCGATCTCCGGCCGATCGATCGGAGCATCCCTAATTTTAACCGCAGCCGCAATCGAGCTTCAGGACAAACACAAAGCGCACGTGAAAGTCTGTCAGTGCGTGAGTTTCATGCATCTAATAGTACTGCATTCTAAACGGTATAAATGAAAGCATATCTAAAGCATATCTAAATAGGGATGGGTACCGAGAACTGGTATTTTTTTTGGACCGGTACGTAATTGGGTCAATACCGGACTACCGATAAACTTCAGGACAAACGATACTGTTATCGATACTTGCGTTGTTTTATCTCCGTATACTTCAATATTAATGACGAATTAGAAGCTGCTGCTTGACATTTTCCTTCACTGAATTATGTGGCCGTCGTTTGCTCGACGTGTGTGTGATATCCATGCGCATGTGCGGTGTGTGTTTGCATACAATCAATGGCGGCAAGAGTGAAACGTTCGAAAGTGTGGGCTCATGTTACAATACTAAGCGACACCAGCGTCAGATGCAATATGCAGTAATGCAATAGTGAACAAAGGAGGCAACACCAGTAATATAATGAAACATTTACTAACAAAACAAAACATCTACCTCAAGCAATGTGTGATAAAATCTTGAATCTTGAATGCGCTGTATTTACTGTCTCCCGGCTCCAGCTCCAACTGCAACTCACGTGACTCATTCGCATCAAATGTTGATTCAGCGGTAGAGTTACACTCACGAGACACTGCACTTATTCGCAATCACAAAAGTACATTGGCGTGTGCTTTAGTTTAAAGCCTTGCCGGTTTAACATTTCTTTCGCGTGCTGCTCTGACGTGCGTTTATTCAGAGCGTTTACACCTGAAGCGTGCATAGACTAAAAGGCCGGTCAAACAGCACATAATTACTTGGTATTGTCTGATTGCGCTTATACTGTAAAAAACACACAAGGTTTACATATGAACACAGTTATGTCTAAAGTGAAAGTAAACAGTTGAGAGAGAAACAGATGCGTGCAGGTCTTAAAGGTGCTGTATGTAGGATTGAACTAGGTATTGCAGTCCACATTCAAAATATTGGAGACATTTTTTTTTTTTTTTTTTAGGGATGCACCGACACCATTTTTTTCAGATCCGATCCAGAAAATTGAGTATCGGCCAATTCCGATCCGATCCTAGCGCAGGTTTATATTTATATATATATATATATATTAATTTAGAGTTTCTATACTTCTGTCACTCTTTTGTGTGTTAAACAGTCTACTAGACAACTTAATTTTAATGAAAAATAACATGGAAAAAAAATATATAGGGGCTGTTTACATCAGGTCACTTCATGCGTTTTGTAATATAAATCCGATCTCTCAAACCACTTCAGGGGGTGGTCTGGGCCGCATTCCAGATGAAACTGGACATGTGTAAATGCATCTGTTTGTTGAAACCACATATGTGATATTTACTCCTCCCAAAATGTAAAAATAATAAACGTGTGCAACCGTGCTATAGGCTATATGACATTCAGATATGACTGAGCTAATGCACCACCGCGGATGAGTAGCTGAGCATCTCTTCAGCAAGCAGACGCGCAAACTGCCGTGAATGAAACTGAAAGTAAGTCACAGACGCTCAACACACAATCATCTTCATTAAAAGTATAAGACAAACGTATCTTTCTAGTGCTGATGCCGCGCTCGCTCCTATTGCGGTCTTTGATCTTGAAATGAGCTGATAATTAATAAAATGCTGCGCTTTTGATTTCGTTGACGTGAACTCCGTTAAATTGAAATATAGCACGGGAATTGAAGATAGGATTTATATCTGTTTTGTGAAGACACATTTATGTGGCCAAGTGTAAATGGAAACGTTTTATCAAATCAGATAGATATCCGATCAGAGAAAACACATGAAGTGACCAGGTGTAAGCAGGACCATTCATAATCTGTGACAAAAATACTATTATAAACTAGGTTAGTGGATAATTTAGCAGCAAAAAATATTCTAGAAAAATCATGAGTGCACAATTTTATAAAATCTAAACATTTAGTGAAATAACATTATTTAGTGGGGAACAAATAAAAGTGAATATGTGAAGGACTAAATCTGGTAAAATGTTACACATTGCTCTTTGCATTGTTCTAAAATACATTAATGAAAACAAGTAAATGTATTTATTTATAAATATAAACTACAAAATGAAAATACATTTCTTTTAAATATATAGCACAGTAGCCTAATGAAAGCAGCAACATATGATAGAGGAGTCCTATCCTATCTATCATATGTTGCTGCCTCCATTACTGTGCTATACATTAGATTATTAATAGCCTTGATAGGACGGTACAAGAAACGCTATAAATATTTCATTGCGCAAAAGTATTATAATACGAAAAGCTCCAATAGAGAGCGGCACAAAGAGCTTATGCGCATCTCGTGTGCAGAATGATGCGCTTGAAGCAGCACGGAGTCACAGCGCGCAGCTCCGGATAGAGAAGTTCAAAGCACAGCAGAAAGAGATATTGATGCGCAGCTTATTAAATCTGTGATCTGTGCGATTAGTTTGAGCCTTTTCTTTTAATGGTTTTAAATCTCAGTTATTGAGCGCTTTTGAAGAGAGTTTCATTGTTTTGACTGTAGTAACCGAACGCAACACGCAGTTTGAACGCTGAACGGAGGATGACAGGCAGCGGCAGCAGAGAGGAGAGTTTACATGAACTTGAATTTAATGACTTAAATGTTCATCTGTACCTCACATTAAACTATGGAACGGCTTCAGAACACTTGGACTTTGACTTTATGGTGCTTTATAATGCTTTTGTGCTTTCGCGGGGCTTAACAATAACACAGAATAGTATACACACAATATCGGATTTGGATCGGTCTCATCTCTCCGATACCCGATCCGTAGAATATGACCGGATCGGAGCCGATACCGATCCTGAGTATCGGATCGATGCATCCCTAGTTTTTTTCACCCGGCCCCTCCTCCTCTGACTTGACGCACAGGCAGGTTGCCAGATTAACGACAACAACAGGAACGAGCGCACATGGCGATGAATGAAATTAAATATGCTGTGTTTTCCGCCAACTGGCAACCCGGGGTGCCGAAATACAATTGGGTAAACTGGCAGTGGGAGGGTTTCACAAGCAATAACAAACACAGACATTCCGGGCCGGAACGCACATTTTCAAAGGAGAATGACTGACTGTAGCATTGTTTTTCAGATAAACAAGTATGTTAACTTAGCATGTTTCTTAAATATCTGCAAGCATATTATGGTATTTTTATGCTTTAGTAGAGTCAAAATCCTACATACAGCACCTTTAAAGGGACAGAACTAAACATGCTGCTGATGTTCATTAAAGGGATAGTTCACCCAAAAATTTAAATTCTGTCATTATTTACTCACTGTCATGTTGTACCAAACCTTTATTAATTGTTATTCTTGTGCTGAACACAAAAGAAGATATTTTGAAGAATGTGGGTAACCAAACAGTTGCTGGTCCCCACTGACTTAGTAGTAGGAAAAAAGTAGAAAAAAAAAGAAAGTCACTGGGGACCAGCAACTGTTTGGTTACTGTTTTCATTTATGGGTGAACTATTCCTTTAATGTTAATAAAATAAAATGCAAAGAGAAAAATAACTCCCAGCTCCTGACTGAAGAACCTTAATACAGTTGCTAAAGTTCAGCAGTAATAAAATAACTTGAAATTTTCAACAACTTTTCACATCATATCTTTTTGCACCAAATAGTATCGATAACCGTATCGATAAGTACCGGTATCGATAAGCAGTACCGGTATCGGTCAGGGTTTGAAAACGAAAAAAAAAATTAAATCGGTTCACTCCGAGCAGAATCGATATTTTAACGTTTCTGTTCCTCATGTTCCTCATATTATCGTTCCGAAACGGGTTAATACTGGTTAATAACGTTGTTTTTTTTTTTAATTCTTTGCCTATAATAATAATAATTAATAATAATAATAATAATAATAATAAAGTACAGAGTTTTCTTTACTCAAAAAAGAAAGAAAAAAACAACACAGAAAATCTGGTATCTTAATCCGCTTAATCATAGCCAATACAGCATCCTGTTTTATAGATTTTGGCCAAATGTAGCCTACTAAACAAAAGAAAAAATCTGCTAACGCTTTAACGACATTAAAGTATTTTTTCAAGATATTTAAAAATGTTTGCTGCATTGTTAAACGCTCTTATAAAATTGCGTTTTGAGAGGAAAAAAAACATAGGCTAAGTCGCATTTTATAATTACATTCAGAAATAATGTAGGCTAAAATGCCGGTAAAAGCAGAATGTTTACAAACATTATAAACACAATTAAAGTTCCCTTCTCTCCACAACAAATCCTCTAAAGTTAAGACGATTTAAAGCGTTTAGGCTATATAAATGTAAAGCCAAAAACGAATTAATTTAAGGTGAAACTGATGCCTACCTCTCTCATAAGGCACGAATCCAAATGTTTTCATTTTCGCAACGTATCTGGATGCTAAAATACTATTATTTATGAAATAGGCTTTGTGCATCACTCGCATCGATCATCATCCTTCGCATATCAGCACAGTAGTCACGCTGAATGCAACAGATTGTACAACGGAGCAGTGCTACTTATTATATGGTTCTTTAACTGTATTTTGATAATTAATTTTTATAATGAACAGGCTGCAATATCGCAAAAATATGTTGTCTGTGTGCGCGTCAAGCGCCGGTGCGATAGCCATACTGGTATACAGATAGAAGCAAGACATTCAAAACTGTCAAGCTTTTGCAAAGTAAAGAAAACTACTTTCTGCTGTCGTTTTCCTTTCCGTGAATAAACCGAAACTCAGCTCTTTTTTTTCTTTCGTTTTGTTAATGTCAATGATTTAAATTAAATATATTTCGTGTATACATATTCCTTTTTATGTAAGCCTATAGTTTTATTCTGTTTTCTCCTTTCACAGAAGCGCTGCAGGTGCTTCGGGATGTGATCTGTTGAATCCATCTTACACTATCCTCGGATAAACTCTAATGCCGGTGCATTGCCATTTCGACTTACCTATGACGAGTTCACAGCTGAGAGCGGGTGGGCATTTCGCGCATTGGAGGTGTCAGCGCCACATTTGCAATATAGGGTTTACTACTACTTGAATTCGTGATTGGTAAGACAGCAAATTTCAAATATTAAATGGAACGATAAAATAACGTTTAACCGGTTAATGGCCATTTCAATTTTTTGATTCTGTTCGGAACTATAAAATTTTATTTCGTTTTTTGGTTCTGTTCCTGTCAAAATTTTGTTCGTTTCCGGTTTTCGTCCCTTGAGCTGGTTCAGAGCCCTGGTATCGGTATCATTAAAATGTAAACGATACCCATCCCTATATCTAAAGTAAAACACGGTGGGTGGAAGCACACACTGTCAAGCAATGTGCACGTGTCTCACAGCGCAAATTCTGTGCAATGAAGCCCGCCGCATCTCTAGCGCGCATACGTGCCATATGCGGGAAAAATCAAGCTCAGAATCGATTCTGAAATATTCAGAATCGTTGAAGAGAGAATCGCGATGCATCGGAGAATACATTTTTTTCTACCACCCCTAATGATTAGTGGTCGAACGATATGAAACAGGATGGCCGGTGGCCGATATAAAGCCTATATAATTGTATTTATTTTAATTAATTATTTGAAAATGGATTAAAAAATAAATGTGTAAAATAAACATATTTTAGAAGACAAAGTATTTTTCACAAATAAATATTTAATAAAAATAGAATTAAAAAGGCAGTAAACACTGTAACCAACAGGGCACTCAGTATTCTGGGAAGTTTCTGTGCATTGGGAATCTTTTTTTTATTTTTTAAATAAAGCCAAGGCAGTGTTTCCCACAGGATTTTGTGAGACTGGTGGGTAGACCTCGGTCCCTCTATGGGGGTACGATTTTTTTTTACATTTTAAAGTTAAATTAATCTACGTGGTGCAATTTGAGAGTTCAAAATTAAGATCTCCAACACAGGTTCAGTGTGCACACTTAAGTAAAAAAGCTGGTGAATTGACTTTCACTTGAGGTTTAAAGGGGGACTCAATGCTCTTTTTAGTTATATAGTGATATAGTGTCTCAGTCTAAATTACACTCACACCGGTGAATTTGGAAGCCAAACAAATTTGAATATAATGATGATAATAATAATAATGTTATATTATTATTCCTATGACAGTAATAGCCATTTATTGGAAAACAATTACACTGTAAAATAAATGAAAATTAATATTTCACAGGTATATTATTTAACCTTATTCTACAGTAGGGAAATTACAATACTTTAGTCCTAATTTCTACACATGCAAGCAGGGCCTAAAACTAACTTTTTGCCACATCTGCCATTTTAATCACGATACAAACAACATTTTCTGGTGACTTGAGAAAATCTACCAGCCACAAATATTTTTCCTGGCCATTAAACTGTTTTTGCAGTTGCTGCTACTACAACTACTAATATTTAATAAAAAATAAAAAAGCCATTTGAAATTAAAACCAACCACTACATTTTAATCACAATACAAACAATGATGCTACATGTAGATGTAGCATGAGAAGTTTTTTTTTTATTATTATTTAAATTTGATTGTATCATGTCAACATTTGAAGCAAAAACAGAATTGACTGACTTCAGCTTTGTGAAATTATGATAAAACCTGCATAAAACAAAATCAGCAGACAGGCTGAATTTCACTCTCTGACAGCAGGTGGCGCTGATGAAAGAGCAGTGATAATGCAGTCGAAACTTCTCTCAAGCCAGTTCCTTTCAGAAATAGATTCATATAAACCCCCACCGCAATATTTATATTTTTTATCCAATAAACAGTGAGCTTGCTCTGCCTGTACAATATCTTTGTTCGCGTCTGTTATTTTAGTCCTTGCTTGCAAGAGATAAACCTATGAACTTTTATTTTGGCGGAAACTGCAGCTTCTGTGAAAAGAGGTTTACAAACGAGTCTCATTTCAAATCTAGCGAAATACTGTCAACATTTGCCCATTAATATGTTGAAAATTATGCTGATGTGAAAAAGTGTAACTGGTGCCCGTTGCGGTCTCAGATGCGCGCTAAACTCACAGCACATTCAAAAACAGACTTCACTGTGAATGGAGCCGCTCTGAGACGCGGAACACACCGGATCACGAGCTGCGAGCGCGCGCTTGGCTTTGAAACACAGGCTTGATGAAGAGAGAGCCTTATTACGCTTAGTCCGTTTGATGCTTTGTGAAAGCAATGCCACGAAGCAACGTTGAAGACCTTTTATGTTATAATGACGAGTATAAATATATTTTCGGGTTATGAAACTGTGGCGGGACAGATTAGACTGTGGCAGGCCGCCACAGACTAGCTAATGAATGGGAAACACTGCAAGGTAACACTCATTTTACATACAGCACACAGTGAAAATGACCTGAATATGACTGGGCAAATGCATAAAGCGCAGCATAATTTAAAATCACTTATATCCATATTAGACAGAACTGTTAACGACGATGGCGAACAAGAGGGACAATGTGAGCACTGTGTGCTCAGGCGCTGCCGTTCTCAGCGACGTCAAAATAAACGTCCTGCCTTGAACACATTGTTTAAACAGAAAAACTTATTGGCCGATGCCGATATTTGAAAAATGCCAAATATCGGCCGATATATCGGTCAACCACTGTATATGATACTATATAACCAAAGACATGTAGATTTCTCATTCTTTGTTTATTTAGGTAGCTTGTATTTAACTGCTTTGTATAGTAGCTCAGCACACTGTTTGCCGATTAGGCTGCTAGCTTAGCTTCAATTTTATTTTTTATTTTATTATGTATTATAGATTTTTGTTTCATTAGGCATTACAAATCACCACTACCACTTGGGCTTTTGATTCTGATTCTGTAGGTCACATGACAATTACAACATGACGAATGTAGTACATCCCAAATTCAACCCCCCCCCCCCCACAATTTTTTTAATGGTTAAATTTAAGTAGTGTAAAAGCTTGTCTAATTAATTGAAATCATGAAACGTATAAAATTTAACAACAATTTATTACACTGTCAAGGTCCTATGAAATGTTTTAGTTTTCCCCAAATTCTGTTTGAATGTATCTAGATTTTAATGGTTCAATTCAGTTTTAATAACTGAAAAGCATGTCTTATAATACATAAAGCTTTTTCAGTATAATAATTTACAAAATTTTATATGTAAATTTTGTATCAGATGAAGGGGGGGGATCACGTGACCCTTCGACTTCGATGCACGCGTAGTCTTTTCGCTCTGCTGACTGTCAAATATTTTATTATCCTGCCAGTAAATTTCGAACCATTTTGCATCGGACTCATCATGAGTGTTTCAACAGTCAAAGGCGATCGGAAAAGAGAGATTGATAAATAAAGAAAAAATTCAGGGATTCCACCATCTCCAGAGAGGATATAGACGAGGCTATTGCTAACGGTATCAAGCTTGTATTTAAAGAACAGCAAAGCACTTTGGATTCGGTTGTGACTTCGGCAGTAAGAGATGCGGTGGACTCTGTGCTGATTCCAGCATTACGTAAACTACGTGAGGACATACAAGCGACTAACAATTCTGTTAAAGAGCTAAGAGAGGAGTTGAAGGCCATGGTTGCCGCGGCGAAGCAGACACGTGACTGTGTTGATTCTGTTCAGGCAGATACACGTGAGGATCAGAATGCAGTCACGGACTTAAGAAATCAGCTGGAGCGACTAACCGAGAAGATGACGGATATGGAGGATAAAAGCAGGAGAAATAACGTACGACTGGTGGGGTTACCAGAGGGGATGGAGGGATCCGATGTGGCTGGTTTCCTCAGAATTAATCTTTCCAAGTGGATTCCTTCCCTGAAAGGTCATGACATCGAGACTGACCGGGCACACCACGTGTATGATGGAAGGAAAAACTCTGATCGGCCGCGTACTCTCATCTTCCGTGTGCTAAGATGGCATGACAGATTGGAGATTCTGAAAGGTGCTCGGCAGGCTTATCCGGTAAAATGCACGCAGGACAATGTCACGCTACTATTTTTTCCTGACTTTAGTCCAGTTACAGCCGCCAAGAGAAAAAGCTTGGTTCCGGTTTTGAGGTCGATGATGGCGCTTGGTCTCCAGCCCTTCCTCGCTTATCCGGCGGTAATTAAACTACGGCACGGGGGTGAACAGAGATGCTTCAATTCTCTTCGGAAAGCGGAGGATTTTGTCGGCTCCCTGTCACAGAGTGGGGCATTTGCTGCGGATCCACAGGGCAGTGGGAGGGCGGTGACCGCCCTTTCTTTGACCCGGCGGGAGGGGCTTGGTGGTCGGTATGGAGGAGATGGTGGCGGGAGGGATATGGATGATTGCTAGATCCTTTTTTTCTTTTTTCTTCTTTCCTCTCTCCTCCTGGGATAGTATTTATATTTTATTCGATACAATTGTCCCCTTGCTGGTAAGTGAGCCTTTTGGGAGGCTCGTTGTGGGCTGAAGTGGATCGGTCACGGATCATCACAAGTTTTTGTTGTTCAATCAGACCTATGTTCTCGGTAACGTGCGGCCTGAATTGTTTTTTTGTCTATAGTTGTTGGTCATCTCTGTCTGTTGCTTTTATTTTTTACAACAGATATTCATGCTTTTATTTACTTAATTTTTATTTATTTTTTTTAAGGGGATTTTTCATCTAGGTGTTTTGATATCTAGAACGCACACTAGCGTTTACATGTCATTTACAGAATGGGAGTGCGTTTGCTTCTCTTAATTTGTTGAATACAATTTTGAGATTATGAATATTTAATGTATAACGTTACTCTAAATATTTTATTACTGAATGTGACGGGCTTAAATTCTGCTGTTAAACGAACCTGTGTGTTAGAATATTTACACCGTAAATCTATTTCTGGTGCCCTGATATGTAACACTGCGTCATCGGGTATTTTTCTCCATGTGTTTTGGGAGTGTCCTGTGATCATGGATCTGTGGACGCATGTAGACCTGGTTTTGTTTTCCTCACTGCGGACTGATTGCTTTGCTGATACAAGTGTGTGTCTTATTATTATTACTTTATTTCTATTTTTTTGTATCTAACATATGTGATTATATAAAGGAAGGACCTGCTTTGTTGTTACTTTTTCCCTCCCTCTCTCTCCTTTGATTGGACCTTTAAAACAGAGTATGTGTCTGTTGTTTTGTTTTGTTTGTTTTGAGTGGATGTTATGTTGTGATGTTGTGTGTGAAAAAATAAAATAAAAAATGTTGATAACAAAAATTTTGTATCAGATGAAATGGTGAAGTGACACTCAAAGCAGCTCTGGAGATGAAGTTCATGTCCACATGTAGTGAGGCAGCAGATGCTGAAAACACAGAGACATACAGAACAAGTAGACTACTTGTTTAAATAGCAGTCTTTTGTGCTTAAATAGTCATATTGTGATCTGCCTTACTTTTGATTTTTTTTGTGTGTTCACAAAGTAGGTTCATGAAGTGAGGTACTTACTCAGGCAGTATGTGATTCTGGATTCCAGCTTTTATCATCATCAAAAATGTTGTTTGATACTCAGTCTTGCTGTTGGTAGTGCTGTCTCTTCTCTCGTTCCTCCCACTCGATGGCCCTCCCCCTGTATGAATAGTGGGGAGCAGCTGTCTCGTGCGTGGTCTGAGGTGCTGTGGATCAGCCGCGGCCAGCTCTAATAGCTCAACATTAAAGCCATTGTCTGGGGACTCGTCTGAGTGTTTGCGTTTTGGGTCACTGGATTCACTACACCCTTTTTGCTCATTCACCCCCTTTTCCCTTTGCTTTCTGTCCTTCTCTTTCTTTGGGTCTCATATATATATACACACTCTCATTCACACAGTCTCACACAAAGAAAAATTGCCCCCACCCTGTTGGGCTGTGGTTGACACACAGACTTGTGATGACTGTGTCGCCGTGTCTTGCTCGGTTCTTGTGTATGCTAAACGCTTGGATTCTCTCACCCTGCCACAACTGTTACTACCTCATAAATGCTGTTGTTGTCTTTTTTACAATTGGAAAATGTGAAATTGTGGATGTGAAATAACGAGTCCGCATTTGTTCTGTTCCTGTTTCCACTCCTCTCTTTCATGGAAGGGCATGAGACCAAACAGCAGGACTTCAGCACTGCGACGTCAACCAGCCAAAACGAGGCAAACGCAAGAAAGGCTAATCGTAAAAGAGAATCTTCAATGGCTTAATCAGTCAAATTAAACATGTCTGTGAGATGAAGTCAGGAAACTAGATGGTTAACATTTGATGCAAACAAAAATGAGCCTGAGGGGAACAGAAGTACAGTTTGTTCACTATGTTGTACAGTGAAACTTGAAATCTTTCCCCAGATTTTCCGTCGACAAAAAATCTTCTCTCATCCACTTTGAAATCCGTTTGTTTGTGAGAAATTGTCAAAGCAAGTTTGTGCCGGTGTTTGTTAAAGGCACAATATGTAAGATTTTTTTTTTATTCAAATATCCAAAAACCACTTGAACAGTGTTATATATTTTGTTTACTTGTGTACTTTATCCCAAATGTTTCGAAGAATGTTTAAATCCAGAGAAATAAGCTATTTTAACTAGTGAAATGGGCCGTGTCTTTGCGTTGCCTGCCAATGACGTCATACACCCTCGATTTCCGTATTTTTTTATTGTTTCTTTTTTGTTTTGTAGAAAACATGGAAACACCGAAGATGCTTTAATGTTATGCGTTTTATTAGACAGGTGACGACCGCACAGAGTAGCATTATAACAGAACTTTCAAATGTATCTAGTATGATAAAACAGCACTGCTTATGCTCTAGACTCATTCTTCCCACTGGTCGCACTTGTGCGACTAACTTTCTCAGTTGGTCGCACAAGCACATCATTTGGTCGCAATTTTATTTTTTTATTTTTTATACAACATTTGATTAATCAATGCATGCTGATGAACTTTTATCATAGTTTATAGTTATATGGTAACGGAAGTGTTCAACATTCAACCCATTCTTTTTCATCAGTATTATTTGTGATTTAAATTTTGTGACAGGAATTCCTTTTTTCGTGTACTTTCACTTTCGCGATCTTGGTGTCACACTTTACAAGAAAAGATAATTGTCTGTTTTGCTTATATCTATACACCTTTCACTTTTTAAGACTAAAACAAAAGATGGATTCATTGTTATTCTTAATTAAAAAGCACAACAACAATAAAACAGTAGGCTACAATGACAAACTAGCTTACATAACATTTATTAAAAAAACGAATAAGACGAGGCATGGCATAGGACACATCACATGCTGTATTATACGGACTAATACATAACAGAATGTTTAGCAAACACTGAGGAATCAAATAATAATAATATACAAAAAATAAGGAAAGCCTCCATAGTGTAACGTGAGGTAAACAGCAAAGATAAGCTTTTCAAAATGAAAAGTAAAACTAAACTGGCTGTCGCTGACAGGACTTGCATGTTTTCTCTACAAGAATACCAACATGTTCACCTTCTCTGGTTTAAGAAGCGGTCTTTTACTTTAGTTTGAAAACCAAATCCTCCGTTGCGCTCCGTCTGCTGTGCGCACCTTTGTGCTCATGCTGACACGGCGAGTGAAAGCACAATGGGCACGCGCTGCTCCCGCTCTGCATACGCACCGCTTCTGCGCTGCCTCTACTCTGCTTACGCGTGCGGTGTGAAACAGGCGTAAACCAGGCTCTACTGAAGCGCTCGCGCTGAAAGCGCCTCTCTTCACGTGATCAGTGAAATCTTTCTCCTGCTACAATGTGCCACGGCTCTGCAGCGCGCGCTGTATGAAGCCGACGCTTTGGCGCAGCGCAGACCACGCACTCGCACAAGTGCGACCACGTCAAATTTTTACTCGCACACTCTCAAAAAATGTCGCAAATGCGACCATTTTGGTCGCAGTCTAGAGCCCTGTTACCTCACATACGCTCGACCGGAAGAAGCGGAAGCGGTCGACTGTGGCATAAAAAAAAGCTCCGCTGCTTTCGCGCTGTCACGCTCGTCAAAATCTTTGCGCTCGTTCAGCGGCCTCGTTTCGCTTCAACGGCTTTCTGTCTCACTCTGCTTCATACTATGATGTTAATAAATCTTTAATACATTAGCTCATCCATGAACCTGATTTCTGCCTGAGTCCCGTCGGATTGCATCGGCTGTGGGGATGAAGACAACAACTCCCATGGTTCCAAACTCAGTCACGGTGTCATCAAACTATGCCTTTGTTTCTTTGTTTATTTTGAATGCGCGCCCTCTAGTGGCGAAAATTACATACTGTGCCTTTAAATGTTGGCAATAATTTTATTTGTTAATTTTATATACTCCTTACATAACAATCTTCATTATATTGAAGTGTTTCTCCACATATTTTGTGAACAGAATATTCCAGTTTTCCTTCTGTAAAATGATGGAAACCAAGGTACACAACAAAACACATCGAACAAACTGTACTTCATTAAAATTTGTCACAAACAAAAATGTTACTTGAAACATTGGATTTTTTTTGGAAAACATTTAATAGGTGAAATTTTAATTTCGTAGTTTTTTTTTTGCAAGAAACTTGCCATTAATTTCCTAACAAGCAAGGTTGTGACGATTTTCATTAAAGGGGTCATATGATGCTTTTTTTAAAGATCATTATTTTGTGTATTTGGTGTAACAGAATAAGTTGACATGCTTTAATGTTCAAAAAACACATTATTTTTCAAATACTCTACATTATTGTAGGTCCTCTATGCCCCGCCTCTCTCAAACGCTTCGTTTTCTACAAAGCCCCTCCTTCTGACAAGCGCATTCTGCTCTGATTGGCCAACTGGCACAGTGCATTGTGATTGGCTGAACACCACAAGCATGAGTCGGAAATGTAACGCCCCTTTTCAGAATAAATATGCAGTTGATAGAGGGTCAAGTGTGTTTTTTTTTTAAATAAAAAGACGACAGATAGATAAAATAGAATTAGAATAGAGAGTGCTAGAGTTAGAGGATCAAAGAAGGATGGAAGAGATGTGTTTTTAGCCGTTTCTTGAAGATGGCTAAGGATTCAGCTGCTCTGATTGAGTTGGGCAGGTCATTCCACCAGGTGGGAACGGTTAATGAAAAAGTTTGTGAAAGTGATTTTGTGCCTCTTTGGGATGGCACAATAATGCGTCGTTCACTTGCAGAACGCAAGCTTCTAGAGGGCACATAGGTCTGAAGTACTGAATTTAGGTAAAGGGGTGAATAGCCAGAGGTGGTTTTGTAGGCAAACATTAATGCCTTGAATTTTATGCGAGCAGCTATTGGTAGCCAGTGCAAATTGATGAACAGATGTGGCATGCGTTCTTTTCGGCTCATTAAAGATTAACCTTGCAGCGGCATTTTGGATTAATTGTAGAGGTTTGATGGAATTGGCTGGAAGACCTGCCAAGAGAGTATTGCAATAGTCAAGTCTGGACAGAACAAGAGCTTGAACAATGAGTTGTGTTGCATGTTCTGGAAGAAAGGGCCTGATCTTCCTAATATTGTATAAAGCAAATCTGCAGGACCGGGCAGTTTTAGCAATGTGGTCTGAGAAATTCAGCTTATCATCAATCACAACTCCAAGGTTTCTTGCAGTTTTTGAAGAAGTTATGGTAGATGAGCCTAACTGGAAGGTGAAATTGTGATGAAGTGATGGGTTTGCTGAAACTACAAGTAGTTCTGTCTTAGCTAGGTTGAGTTGAAGGTGATGGTCCTTCATCCAGCAAGAAATGTCTGTTAGACATGCTGAGATGCGAGTAGCTATCGTCGGATCATCAGGATGGAATGAGAGGTAGAGTTGAGTGTCATCAGCATAGCAGTGATATGAAAAGCCATGTTTCTGAATGACAGAACCTAATGATGCCATGTAGGCAGAGAAGAGAAGTGGGCCAAGAACTGAGCCCTGAGGCACCCCATTAGCTAGATGTTGCGACTTGAATACCTCACCTCTCCAAGATACCTTGAAGGACCTATCTGAGAGGTAAGACTCAAACCACTGGAATGCGGTTCCTGAGATGCCCTTTTTCAATAGGGTAGACAGGAGGATCTGGTGGTTGACCATTTCAAAAGCAGCGGACAGATCCAGCAAAATAAGTAATGAAGACTTGGAAGTATGTATTTGCACACAAGCCGCGGTTGTGTGACCGTGTCTCCCTCTCGCGAGCACGCACGCACGCTGTGATGTGACTCTCTCTCTCTCTCTCACTCACACACACACACACGACGTGCAAAACTCCGCATTTGAACAGTCAATAGCAAATACTTAAACTAATAACAAAACATACAGTCGCTGATTCAGAAGTGCCAGATTGTCATAGCAAAGTTCAGAATTACCTCCTCTCCTAGGTTCACGAAACGGTCATCCATAAAATGCGTTGCTGTTCTGTTGTAAGTAATCTTAATGATTCCTAAATGCATCTACTTTCTGAAGGCCAAATAAAGTGTTTTTGCTTTCGCCTAGAAACACAGTTTCTCCCTGACATGATTGCATCAACACTACTACGGTTGCTGAAACCATGCCTTCTTTCCTCACGTTAACATTTGGGCAGCATTAAGAAAATATTTCCACATCGTGATGTAGACATGTGGGGGCGTGTTCATCATATGACCCCTTTAAACGATAGCCAGTTACAGATGTTTCCCCATAAAACAGTCTTTTATATGTTGTACTTTATGACATTTAAAATGGCTATCCACAAATTTTCAGTCAAAATACTCCAGCTTCATCTGTAAAATGATTGACAACATGTTATACACCAGCATGACACATCGAACTTTCGTCCCTCACAGGCACAACTGCATTTGTGCCAGATTATATATGCCTTCTATTAAACTACTAGAGCAAATAAAAATTAAATAAACTCTGGGGAAGGGGCACACTGGTCATTTAAAGCCTGGAGCACAGGGTGGGCTCTGTATCAGTGAGAGGCTGGTACGGAGCCTAATGAAAGAGGGTAACAGACGGGTGTAGGGAACAAAACTCACTAATGCCTGCAGCACTTGAGAAACGTGGCCCCAAATGAGAGCCACATGACCAGGCTCTGCATTAACAGGGCCTTCTGTCATACTTTGCCACACACATGCACCCCCCCACCCCCTTTTTCTTGTTGTCTCTTATGTAATTTTAGTATTTTCCTGGAGGGAAGCTCATACATGCTAGGGGCCCTATATAACCTCTCGGAAGAACGGAAGAGCACATGCAAAAAAAAAATTCTGTGGTAGTTGCAAGGTTTCTTAGTTTTTGGTTATGTGGTGTTTTAGTGGTCCAACTTAATGTTTTTTTCTCAGATCTAAACTCGATGGAACGTGTTGCATCCTGTATGTAGCCTATATCCCCCCCCCCACCCTTATTGCATCTATACTTTAGGTCCTTGTCAGAATTATTTTTGAATGCAATTATATTTCCTACTGTATAATGTGGGAAATTGGAGTACAATTCAAGTTGTGAAAAAAAAGTTATATAAAGAATATACAGTCAGAGCCACTTAAATGAGGCAATAGACAAAACTGAATCAAACCGATTGGTTTCAGTCTCGTGTTAACTGCAGTTTCAATAATGTTAAAATTACATTCTGAAACTTTATAATTTGGTGCATATTCATACTAAACATTTGACATTTTGCTGAAAGCAAGAAGATATCCCAACTCGATCTACCTACTGTTAAAATGTCACTTTGGGGTAGATTTTCATCTATATCTCCTCTGTTGATGCTTTTCCTAAAAGGGATAATTTACCCAAAAAATTAAAATTCTGTCATTAATTACTCACCCTCATGTCGTTCCAAACCTGTAAGGTCTTCGTTCATCTTCGGAGCACAAATTAAGATATTTTGGATGAAATCTGAAAGCTTTCTGACCCTCCATAGACAGCAGTGCAACTGATACGTTCAAGGCCCAGAAACGTAGTAGGGACATCATTAAAATAGTCCATGTGACATCAGTTCAAACCAAGCTACGAGAATACTTTCGTAATAGGGTTTGTGTCATGTCTGTAGCATTTTTTCCCCTGTTGGCAAAGGACGCCCTACTCTGCCTCTGATTGGCTTACCTTAATGTTCTTTCCCTCATCCAACCAATCTCACTCCTAATACTCTGTTACCATAGACATTGTTAATTTTACTTGTGCAGCTCTTAAAATGGGTCATAAATTGCCTTAATTATTTTTTTTTAATTCTGCAGATACCCTGTAAATAGTGAAATAAAATTCCTTCATTTATTGATATTTGTGTATTGAAAATATTTTGTATTGCTTTAAACTCCTGTCTGATTTTTTATATATATATAATATATATATATATATGTATATATATATATATATATATATATATGTATATATACATATATATATATATATATATATATATATATATATAATATATGTATATATATATATATGTATATATATATATATGTATATATATATATATGTATATATATATATATGTATATATATATATATATGTATATATATATATATGTATATATATATATATGTATATATATATATATGTATATATATATATATGTATATATATGTATATATATATATATGTATATATGTATATATATATATATATGTATATATATATATATGTATATATATATATATATGTATATATATATATATGTATATGTATATATGTATATATGTATATATGTATATATGTATATATGTATATATATATATATATATATATATATATATATATGTAATATATATATATATATATATATATATATATATATATATATGTATATGTGTGTAGCAGAGGCCAGCGGGTAAGTGCTGTGCAGGATAAACCTCACTCCCCGATCTCAAGTGGCGCTCTAGCGACTGACGCTAGAGGCCGTGGCCTTTAGCCTCCTTGGTAGAGCGCCCGCCTCCCACGCCGGAGAAGGCGGTTCGAATCCCGCTCGTCGCGGGGCGAGTAGGACCGCAACATATATATATATATATATATATATATATATATATATATATATATATATATATATATATAAATATATAAATATATAAATAAAAAGAATTATAAAGGTCTTTTTTATTATTTTTTTTTATTTGGGCTAGTTAAATTAATTTTCGGGCTACCAAAATCTGAAGAGTACCTGCCCGAAGGGCTACCAGGGATTTTGAAATTTTGCGAACCCTGCATAGCTAAGTGTCAGCCTGTAACAGCCTGTTTCAAGACGGAGAAACACCTCGCGTTTAGCCCATCAGCTGCTTCAAAAATTCGAGTGCTGAAATTAAGATTTACAGTGGTTTATTTCCCCTTGACTAAGTTCATGTAACATCTTAACAACAATCCTTGTTGATTATAGTTGTCGCTCAAACGTCTTTTAATCATATAAAGGTGTTTATCCTTGAATGGTGCACTGCAAAAAATGCTTTCCTACTTAGTTTTTTCTTGTTTCTAGTCCAAATATCTAAAAATTCTTAAATCAAGAAGCATTTTCTAGACAAGTAAAAAATTCTTGTTTTCAGAAAAAAGTCAAGATTAAGTGAGTTTTTCCTTAAAACAAGCAAAATAATCTGCCAATGGTAGGGCTGCACGATTATGACAAAAATCATAATTGTCGATTATTCCCTTGAGATTGTAATTGCGATTATTACTAACGATTATTTTGAACAGATTTATGCCATTGTTTGAAGCTGCATGCCATATTTTCATATTATATATATATAAAAAAGGCTGAAAACACTCTTCCTGAACTTTTATTGCTTTTCTGTAGCATTGAGCCTCAAATGTCAACTATACATTGGTTTGGCTTCTTCTTTAAACAGAAAAGGTAAAATTATGCATGGTATAATAATGTTATACTAAAACTAAAAGAAAAAAAAAAAGCTAAACTAAACTAAAAACTAAAGCTATATATTTCATTTACAATTAAACAGAACATTTTACAGTACAATTTATATGATCAGGGCTCCAGACTAACATTGGAGAGCAGTGGCACCAGCACCTGATTTGGTAGCACTGAACATGTAATATTACAAGTTTTGTCTCTTAGAAATGCACATTAGAACAGGAGCTTGAGTTCAGAGTAGCAGGAGCTTGAGTTGGGATGCAGATGTACATTTGACAGTACCATTGTGAAAACTGTAACAGCCTCATCTTTTATACATAACCAAAAGTACATCACCTCGTTACCATGGTAAAAAAGTAGCCTAACTATATGGTTTCTATGGTGTTTGCATTGAAAAACAGTAGCTTAAAGGCATTGTCAATTACAAATCCACATCAACTGATAGAATAACTAATGTAATTATATTCCATTACTCCTTTAACATATTTAGTATATTAATAATACTCAATATTAATATCCTACTTTTCTGTCATCGTACCATTGTTACCATTAGTGTTACTACAGTAAAACTATGGTAAATGTGGGTGATTTGTGGATTGAAACGTCTTCTAACTGGATCGTTGTTGCACTGTTTCTGCATCAGTGTTGATGAGAATAACAGCTCAGATTTATTTGGCTTTAAACTAGTTTAAATGAAAGAAATGTGATTTGTACTGGAGAACTCTGCGCTGAACTCGAGTGCTTCTTACTGGATTTTTACAGCGTTGTTTAGTGCGTGATCGCGACTGCAGGGTCACTGTAATAAACGCATACGCTCTAAGCTCGCGCTGCGCTGTTTTCTTTTGAGGCGAGCGGATAAAAGGTCCGTGTGGCGCGCAGTTCAAACGAGTTCCGCTATTTTGTTCCGCTTTTGACACGTTTGGTGTTTAACATATCTATCTATCATACGCAACAGAGTGACAACGACTATCAGTTAGACAAAATGTCTTTTATCCAGTGTGTTTGAGTTTGTTAAACCCCACGCTGCAAACATCTCTTAAGCACACAGAATAATGCAAGTGGGCATTTTTAATTGTTTATTTATTTTTGTAATCGCGGCTTTGAACGATTACGTAATCGTGGCATCCATAATCGTAATCGCAATTAGAAATTCGATTAATTGTGCAGCCCTAGCCAATGGGGTAAGCAAAATAATCTTATTTCAAATCGAAAACAAGATTTTGACTTTTGACTTATGTTCTGAAAAATAATAATAATTTGATTTAAGAATTATTAGATATTTGGACTGGAAACAAGACAAAAAATGTAAGAAGCATTTTTAGCAGTGTGTAACATTTTCTCCCTATAGAGCAGTTTGACTTGCCATTGTGTGTGAAATGTGCTATGTGAATCAACTTGCCCTTACTTTTAACTTTTTTTTGGGGGGGGGGGGTCACCTTTTTCACCCCTTTCACCCCTTTCACCCCTGACGAGTTTGCACCCCTGCTCATAATGCAACATTATTAGTGGAGTATCTGCAGTCTCAACATTCAGTTGTTGTTTTTCTAGTAGTCTTAAAATGCTCTTTTCATAGGTAACTCATGAGGATTTGATGCGAATGATTGTCCATCCAGGCGGTTTATGGAAAATAGCACGGCAGATTAACAAATGAACACCCACTTTTACATATAAACTTATTTAGCAACTTGTCCTGACATGATGAACTTTAGTTTCACCCCATTGTTTTTGACAACAGTGTTACAGTGACCAAAAATGTTGCGTGTTGTACTCAGGCTCTGCATTTATGAAAGTTTATGTGGTTGTTGGTAAACTCCCTGCTTTGTTAGTCTATCTTAACAAGCTTAGTTACCCAACTCTGTGTTTTAGTTTTATTTCAAGATCGTCCAAGTTTTCACTGAGTTAGAGGCCTGTAAATTCGAAATATTGCATTCAAGAGGGCTGGCTCTAAAAAGCAGGCGTTTTACTTGGGCAGTAAAAAACAGAACGGCAGTACCATGCCAAGTTCTGAGGCGATTAAGACCTTCTGTGTGTTTTAATCACACCCCTTTATTAGTGTTTACCATTCTGCTCTGGAGAGAATGGGCTGAATTCCTGTCTCTCCTCATATGCTGTTCTCCCCATTCACCTCACCAAGATTTCACTGGCAGGGATGTCCTGTGGAGAGCACAGGGGAAAAGATCTCAATAATTCAGTAGCATTTCTTCCTAACTTGCCGAAATCGGCACGCAAGGGCAGAGGAGTTACGGTAAGCTGTTCTGAATTTAGCCACGGCGGTGCACGCATGCCCTTGAAACCCTGCTGACACCCCTGACAAGTTCCTTGAATGACCACAATGCTTTATGGTGTCTACTTATAGACTGATGCTACATAACTAGGGTTGAAAATTCAGAACTGGTTCTTGGTTCATTCATATACTGGAATCCATTTTTTTCATTGAGGTTCATCAAAGATAATAGATCTTTCTGTTGAGGTGCACACAAATGTCTTTCTGCTGCTTCACAGTAGTCACACAAACACTACAATCCTCATGAAGAATCATGACAATAGTTATGTAGGACAGAGCAAAAAATGCTTGTGAACTGTTTTGCCTGTCTCACTGAAAAGATTCTCTTTAAGGATTCATGTAGTTATCATGTCATGATGAACCAAGCGAAAACTGTAATGTCGTGTATGAAGCATGCAACATTTACTACCTTCATACTTTACTGTACATAAATTTATTCTTGCTGCTTCATTGCTTAAATGATCTTGTTGGTTTCTCACTGCAGGTTTACAAAGGGCTGGACATCATCACCAATAAGGTTACAGAGGAGGAGCAAGCCCAGTGTCGCCATCACATGATCAGCTTTGTGGATCCATTGGTTAGTGGATACACTGTGGTGGACTTCAGGAACAAGACTCTGTCTCTCATATCCTTTCAGAAATGGCCTACCCTTCGTTGTGAAATTCCAGACTATTCCAGGTCGAATTTAAATTATTTAAGGCATTTTCCATGTCGGTGCTTGATTCATGAGCAAGTGACTCTTATAAACCGTTTTCTTTTTTAACAATGAGTCAGTCACAAGATTTACACACAGCATTTTCATACGTCGCTTGTGACAAAAGACTTGTTCACTCTAAGGCAGGGGTTTTCAACCTGTGGGGCGCGCCCCCCCAGGGGGGCGCCAGCACCTGTCAAGGGGGGCGCGAGCATCAATTAATTCAGAGACATTGCCTTGAAGATTTATGAATACGAGCTTTCAAATCTTTAGCCATCCGCTAGGGGGCAATCTGACTCCCGCTGTTAGGCGACAGTGAGAATGGTGTAAAATGATTTACGGTTAGTCATGTCAGAAATCCAACCACGGATTGGCATGTTTTTATCTCAGAAACAGGCTCAGCCATCACATTGAATCTGGTAAACTGGTTACTACTACTACTACTTAACTACTACTGCTATACCAGGCAGGGGTGGTTCTAAACCCTTTTTAGGTGGGTTTCAGCCCCCCAAAACTATCTTAACGATCAGGCCAGTGCTGCTTCCTCAAGAAAGTTTTTAATTCTCACGTGTTTTAAGTCTTGTCAATTTAAACAAAGTAATTTTAAGCCCAAGACATCTCAACGCGGTACTCACGCGCTGTGACAGAGCGTTTCTGCGCGCCTGCGCGCACAAACAGATAGCCTTCTGAGACAGCAGGTGAATACCAGTGGCTGTCTTGAGGAATATCCTCGTAAGCACAGTCGGTTGTTTCAAGTGAACGTAAACAGTAAAGTAAATATCAAATGTACATCAGTATAACGGATCCGTGCATTTCTTATGTAAATAATGTTAATCAAAAAGAGCAAAAGAAAAATAATTTTTCTTAAGGAGGGGGGGGGGGGGGGCGCGCGAGTGAAATTAGACAAACTTGGGGGGGCGCATGTCCTAAAAGGTTGAAAACCCCTGCTCTAAGGATGGTAACTTTATCTAGTTATAATATACTATATATGACTAATTAACTTGTTATTTTTGCTTTAAATAAAAATATTTGATATAAAAAAAAATTGATACCATGGAAATTTTATCATTCTTGTCACCAGTGTCAATATCACGAAAACTAAGGCTAGCCTAAATACCCCCCCCCCCAAAAAAAAATACCTCAAGCTTACTAAAGACTAGAGGTAGACCGGATAATCGGTTTTGCCGATTAATCGGCACCGATAGTTGATTTGCAGAACTATCGGTTATCGGCAAAAATCCATGCCGATAGTTTTCCGTGTTGCATCTGTTGCTGGAGTGGTTGAGAATGGTCTGTTGTCATTATACAGTACGAGAGCAGCCTCTGGAGGCGGAAATCACTGACAGCACGTGTTGTTTGTTTTGGCATGTGACACTGCGTGCTGCACAGAGAGGGAAACTCCAGACTCGCATTTAAATACAGCCGACAGAAAATCCTGCCGCGGAACAGAGCGCCGTTCACATAGTTTTCTATTAAATTACATTATGTACATTTAACGATGATTTGGGACAAATATAATGACTTCACCCTAGGTGATAAATTAAATTATGTATTGTGCATTTTTCAGCAAAACGTTTGTCTTTCTGTGACTCTAATACAGTCTGTATGCTTCATATAGAGAGCTGTAATACAGATCGCGCTTTCTCTTTCCGTTTGCTCTGTTTTTTTTAAACACCGAACTTCAAACTCATTTATGTTCATTCTTGAAGCAAACTTATGTCCGTTTGGTGATTTAAATAAACCGTTTTGGACCGTTGCTTGAATTGAACGTGATGCGTCCGGTGTGTGTGTGATACCAGTGACTTCTCCAAGACACAGCGCTTCGCTTTTGCACAGTGTGTCACTTGCATTTATTTTATATTTTGATTAGATAATAATGCAGTGTTCTAAAATAGCAGCAAATAAAATGTGAGAGTACACATACAATATCAATAACCTGTGCATGTAATTTTAATATGGCCTTGTGTAGGTATTTCAAGATGGCCATCTTTAAGCATGACTGTTGAAATGCAATGGTAATACTTAACAATAAGAGCATCTAACAAGATGTTCCTTGTTCGAGTGTGTTCATTTAATTTCAACATTTACTATTACTAATAGGCCTCATTTTTAAATTTTAAAGTTTCTTCTTTTAACATTAGTAAACTATGAAATAACTTTAATGATCAATATAATAATTAATATTAATACTAAATTTGTATTCATTTACAAAGTATGGTTCAGTACTGTTACTGCTTTTTTAAAAATAGCAAAGCTCTATTTTAGTTTTCGTTCAGTATCCATTTTAAAAACTATCGGTTGATTAAACGGTATCGGCCAGTGTGGTCCAACCTAGCTATCGGTATCGGTAAAATCCAATATCGGTCGACCTCTACTAAAGACAAGTCGGTGTTTACAAGCAATAGGATGGAAAAACTACAGTAGAACAAATAAATAAAACTGCTACATACATTGTATAAAGTAATCGAATAACACTGCATATTCTTCACTGTTGTTTGATTTAAAATGAATGACAGACAGCAGGAATATTAGACTGCTATTACATTAAGAGCTGACTGGATCCAATATACTGTTACACATTAGGGGTGGAACGGTTTAACTTTTTCACGGTTTGGTTTGTATCACGGTTTTAGAGTCACGGTTTCGGTACAGTTCGGTATGTTTAGGGAAAGACTATACTGTCAAATAAAAATAAAGACAGTAAGAATAATCTATCTAACTACAAGCAACAGCACAAATAAAGAGTAAAGATACAAATAAAATAAACATTTTCAGTTTTTTTAGGTAGGTCTAACATTAGTTTTTAGGTACAGAAATTGAATAAAGTAAACAAATGTAAAACAGCATTGCATATTTGACTGTATAAATTAAAGATTAATCTTTATTAAAGTTACAAAAGCGAATCAGTCAAGAGCAGTGAGTGATTTCTTTGTTGTTGCTGTTTGATTAATATTAAGAAAGTGCTGTTACTTTAAGAGAATGCACTGATCCCGTACGTTCAGCCGGCTATATCTGCTAAAGGATACTTACCAAGACGGACATTTTGACATAATTTTTGTGTGAATTTGTCCATCCAAACACAATACTTCAGAGAGAGCTTAATATTTGCGCGTGTTCTTAGGCGCGGGTTTGAGCGCTTCGGATGAGCGCATGCACAATGCGTGCGCGAGCTCGCATCCTCTAGCTCATAAATGTTTAAACTGGCAAAGCTTACATGAGTTTAGTTTAAACACAGATATCAATGGTGCTGCTCAGGTCTTACCTGTGCACTCGTGCTATCAGCACCCGGGTGATGACGGAATGAATGCTCGTAATCCAGCATACGGCACTCGCATTGAACAAGAGTGAATGGTTTGTCCACGTTTTATTTTTTTTCATCGCTGTTGTTGTAATGTATTGGGAAGCCAGAATGCGCATCCATCAACAGAAGCATTCATTAGCCGAAACCTGTATTTTACGTGTTATTTATAACAAACCATATTGCTGATGTGTTGTCAGATTTAAATTGAACCACGTGCCGAACCGTACGGTTCGATTTTTTTTTCCGCGAACCGCTCCACCCCTATTACACGTTTTCTTTTCCAGCTGTTTGCTTTCACTTAAGTCTTAAAGGGTTACTCCACCCCAAAATGAAAATTTTGTCATTAATCACTTACCTCCATGTCGTTCCAAACCCGTTAAAGCTTAGTTCGTCTTCGGAACACAATTTAAGATATTTTGTATGAAAACCAGGAGACTTGTGACTGTCCCATTGACTGCCAAGTAAATAACACTTGTCAAGGCCCAGAAACGTATGAAAGACATCGGCAAAATAGTCCATCTGCCATCAGTGGTTCAAACTGAAAGATGAGAATACTTTTTGGACACAAAGAAAATAAAAATTACAACTTTATTCATCAATTCGGACCACTGATGGCAGATGGACTATTTTGACGATGTCTTTCATACTTTTCTGGGTCTTGACTGTGTTAATTGCTTGGCAGTCAATGGGACAGTCACAAGTCTCCTGGTTTTCATCCAAAATATCTTAAATTGTGTTCCGAAGACGAACAAAGCTTTTACGGGTTTGAAACGACTTGGGGGTAAGTGATTAATGACAACATTTTCATTTTGGGGTGGAGTATCCCTTTAAATTACTGTTTACGAGGATACTTGCAAAGATGGGCATTTTGGCACATACAAGTGTGTGTATTTAACCATTCCAGGCCTATAAAGCTGCAAAAATTTAAAACTTCCACTCTCTGAGCACCGTCTTCATGTGCGCGCCTTTCAGACAGCGATCAGAAACAATCTCTGACAATGCGCGCATATAGCGGAATGAGTTCTCTTATGCTGCTGATTGCTTTTCAACAGCTTAAAATCACTTGTTTTTAAACCGCAATGCTTAAAAATGTGTTCAAACGGTAAGTTTTCATGACCACGTAGCACAGCAACGTCACATGAGTGTGCAACCGCGATAGTTGAAGATAGTCCAAAATCTAAGTTAATCGTGTCTACCGGTATATCGCCAACCCCTACTATATAGTTATTGTTATAGTAGGGCCCTATGAAATTAGTTTTATTCCCAAATTCAGTTTAATTTTTTTCTAAATTCTGTTTTTTCCATTTAAATTTCTCTGGATTCCGTTTTTTTTCCGTTTTAATTTTTCTGGACTCCTTTTTAATGGTCAAATTAAATTTTATTAATCAAAAAGCATGTCTAATTAATTAAAATCATGAAACTTATACAATTTAACATTAATTTATTAAAAGTGTAACAAAAATGACATGCTTAGGGCCATATGAAATGTTTTATTTTTTTCTCACCTTATGGTTTATTGTTACTAAATTCTGTGTTTTAGCATGTCTAATTATTTGAATGCATACAAACAATTTTTATTTATTCTTACAGTAGCCTTATGAAATGTTTTTTTTCCCCTCAGAAATTCTGTTTTGTATTTAAATTTTACTGGTTATCAGATGAAGGCATAAAACATTGATTTAATTTATATTTTAATTAATGAAAATTAAACATTTAAATTTTTGGCAAATAAAGGGGATTTACTATTAAAAGTAAAATATTTTGTGATTATTTCTTTAAAAAATAAAGTTTTATTATTTTTCAACAGTAGTAGTAAGTAGCAGTAGTAGTTTTACTAAATAATAGTAATATAGCCTATTTCTGGCACAATGTCTAAATTAAACCAAACTTTTATTTTGACGGGTTGGCGTGAATACCTTTTAAAGTTCTGTGTGTATATGATATGATGCTAGTTTTACTCAAATTAAATGGTAAAATGCACGTGAAGTGACTCTCTGATCAGTTTTGGAGATATTGTTCATGTATTTATGTTCTCATTGAGACGGCAGACGCTGAAAACACCGCGAGCGCCGCCACGCACGCTGTGTGTGTAGTAAAAAAAAACTAGGCAGAACATGTAGGATTCATATTTAAATCGACTTGTGCGGCTTAATATTTACATAATAGCCCATATCGCGATTTGATTTAAGTGTAATTACCTACTTTTGATTAATTCATCCAAACTTTGACAAATTCCGTGACATTCCGCGTTAAACTGTAAATTCCGTTTTTATGACTGGATTCTGCAACTCCGTCCGCGTTTTCTGCATCGTGGAAATCATAGGGCCCTATTATAGTTATCTTTCTCAGTGTGAACGGGTCTTAAGCAATCTGAATCATGGTAAGTGAAGCATTCAGGGGTGTTATTGAGTTTACAGTCGACTCCCTTTCTGAACAGCGAGTAATTTTATGATTATTCTGTAATTTGAGGAGCCAATTGCTCCTTAGACTCCTCCATAGTCTGGAACCTTGTGACTAGTTAAAGGGTTAGTTCACCCCAAAATGAAAATTCTGTCATTAATTACTCACCCTCATGCCGTTCCAAACCCGTAAGACCTTCGATCATCTTCGGAACACAAATTAAGATATTTTTGATGAAATCGGAGAGCTATCTGACCCTGCATAGACAGCAACACAACTGAAATGTTCCCAGGTCCAGAAACGTAGTAAATACATCGGTAAAACAGTCCATGTGACATCAGTGGCTCAACTTCAGTTTTACAACGCTACGAGAATACTTTTTTTTTTGCGCAAAGAAAACAAAAATATGTAACGTTGAAACGTAATATTAATATATAGTTTAAAGGGAAACAGGTCAATTTAGCTCAAAGGGAATCATTAATGATTTTATAGGGAATTTGAACAGACTCACTGTTTCACGGGAATTTGGACAGACTCACTGTTTCAACAAGCCGTATAACAAACTGCACTGGATATTAAAATCCAAAATATAGTGAAAACACTATTAAATAGCACAGTAGCACAAATCGGCAGATTAAGACATTAACTTGTGAGCACAAAACACAAGATCCTTCTCTTTTCAATATAAACAAGGCTTTATTTGATAAATCTAAGACATGAAACTAATCTAACACATGAACACACACATTCACACGTTGCAGAAGAGAGAAAGTAAGGAAAGATGAGTTTAAGAGAATGAAAATATGAAATCCCAAGTTTATAGCAATATGTGCAATTGCATAGACCTTAACAACCATCAATCACTTATTTAAACCTCGCTTTGAGTTTCTCAATGAGGCTAAAATTTGTAATAAATGCACCAATTCAGCTAAAAGTCTGGAGTTGTTTTACTTGCGTTGCCTTTGTGTTAAGGGATTCCCTTCTGTCATCCTCATTGCAGGAAAGGGGGTTTCCCAGGTTGCTGGTTGGCTGACAGTTCAGTGGTCTTTCGTAGTGACGTCTTGGGCGTTGGCTGACGAATGGTCTGAGTCCGTTGCTAGTTGAAGTTTGAAGCGGGTGCAGTCGGAGCTGGACTTTGCGGCAAACTTAACTTTTGAACACGACACTCAACAGAAAGAAAAGAAACTTAAATAAAGAATACACGGATGTAAAGAGACTAGGTGGTATTTCTTCTCATCATGGTCGCAACTGGCCGCTAGGCCAGAGCACATGGCGCTCAAAGAGCAGCGTCAAAACGCATGGCAAAAGAGAAGAGTTTTAGAGAGGACAAAGAGTAAAAGAGGATTCAAGAGAGTCAAGAGATACAAGAGAGTAAAAAGAGCATTTTAAGAGGGAGTTTGATGGTGTCCTGAGGTTTTAAACTCGGCTTGTGGACACCTCCTAATGCTTGTCTTGACCAATTAGATACTGTTCTGGCTCGGGGTGTTGCTTTGTTTCTGCCCCCAATCATAAATCATGTTATGTTATCTGGTCCGAATTTTCCAAGCTCTTGCAAAGTATA
>JALXFT010002764.1:0-34082 GCA_023376895.1 Aspiorhynchus laticeps | reverse complement strand
CTAAATTACAAAGATCCGTCTGTTTCACTCCTCAAACTTTGACTTACAGCGAACGATCACATCAGTGTGATCTGAACATTTAAATCTGAAGAGAGCAGCGGTCATCTGTCTGAATGAAACAGACTCACAGTCAGGGGCGGACTTACCCATTAGGCAAAGGTAGGCGACCGCCTTGGGCCCCCAAAAGCCAAGGGCCCCCTAAAAAGCTTTTCATATACGAGATGCGTATTAAGCGCGGCCGCGGACACGCGAACGGTTGCTGTTTACTGTGTTTATTGCCACGACAACCGTCTGCGTGTCCGAGTTGAACGTGCTTCTTGTGTATCCTGCTTGTAGCAAATATAAATATAATGCATCTGAAGATCCGAGGTCTCTCTTTCCCAGCGCGCGCACACCCCTCTCTCTCTCTCTCTCTCTCTCTCTCTCTCTCTCTGCGTCTGCTCTGTTCTGAAAGGAGCTGCGCTTTCAGTTAAACACATATGTTTCTCCTCTAAATTAACATGCAAGTATAGCCGAAATCACAGCACAGCTATTGTCTTTATCTTATTCTTTAGCCTATTTGATTTTATCAGACGACGGCACGATTATAAATCAGGATTTTTGTGCAGATTAACATCTTGGAAGGGAGAGCTGGTTATGTAGTCGTAATGGGACGCGTTTCAGTCACTATTTCATATTCATCCCATTGTCTGACAACAGAAACAGTAAAATATATTAATTTAGCTGCATCAAAATACAGTATGTGGGCACAGAGAACCAAGCATGTAATAATAAATAATAAATGTACATTTTGCATGTTCAGAAGAAGTGAGCTGCCCTGTCTTGTGAAAATGTCAGTAAATTGCTCAGTACAGAGAAAGAGAAGTAATAGGAACCTGGTATTTCTATGTTCTTTTTTTCATGTGTCTAATAGACATGAACAAGTTCTTTGAAAAACATCTATGACCTATGAAACATGTCTACTCTTCATGCTCTATGTTGAATATGATTTCACTAATAATAAACATATATTGCATAAAGCATCCATATTTATCCATGCCCATGTTGATTAGAGTATTAAAAACTTGAAAAGTATTAATACATTTAGAACAGATAAAAATGTACGATTAATTTGTGATTATTTGCAAGTTAACTCATGACAATCATGTGATTAAATATTTTAATCGATTGACAGCCCTAAGTTACAATGACTAAAATTAAATGGAGGCTTATGCTGGTAACTCATCAGTGGACTTTCCTCGTCAATATAGGCTATATTCACACTTTTTTTATTCTCACTAATTCAAGTTTTTATAAGAATGAACCTCTGAAGGGAACCGATTGTCTTCAGAAAAGTTTCGATGGCATTTTCTTTTTACCTGATAAAGTATCATTTATGAGCTGAGCGCTGCTTTGTTTACAGCCGTTACCGGGGAAACCACTATATTTCTGAAGTTCCAAAACACCTCCTACTGGCAGAGAATGAATGTGCATTTTCAATAATTCAGTAAACCCGTTTTAAATAATATAATAATTTATACTTCTGACTCATCCCTTTTCTTAAAAAAAATGGTTTAAAGGTTTAATTGTGAGGTTTATCATTTTATAATTTTTTTTGTTTTGTTTTTTTGTTAAAACTTGTATCTCAATGGTGAATCAATTGGACACAACTGTGGGGCACCATTGTGCAGCAGCAAGCATCACGGCAAAAAAGGAACCTCAAGGTTGATCTAGGTAAATGTGTGCAAATGTATAGGGCCCCATTCCTATATTTGCCTGGGGCCCCCAATTCACTAAATCCGCCCCTGCTCACAGTATCATTATTTCTGTTACAAACATTCAAATCACAGAAGTACTGGGATAAAAGTTTATAGTTCAGGGGCCTCATTTATAAAATGTTGCGCAGAAACCATCCTAAATTTGTTCTAAGATCATTTCGCAAAAGTGCGTAAGTGAGATTCAGAGAAAACGAGCGTGCGCACAAAAACACGTGCGTACGCCTCTCTTCCAGATGTGACGTTTATAAATCGCAAATGATCTTGAAATTGTGCGCAGCTGACTGGCGTCAGATCTCCGCCTTGTAAACGCCCCCTAATTAATATCATTATCATATAAAAGAGCACGCGCCAATATCCGAATTTCTATGCTAGAGAATGACGAGCACAAAGAAAAAAAAACTTTACTGAGTCTGAAATTGAGGTCCTGCTGGCGGAGGTAGAGGTTCGTGCGGGGACGCTTTTTGTGAGTCTCTCAAGTTCAAGTTCAAGTACTTTATTGTCATTGTGTACACAACGAAATTCCTCTTGTGACACCCCGAGGTGCATAAAAAATAAAAACAGTATAAATAGTTGACAAAACATATATAAAAATATGTGATAATAATTAGTCACACACACATTGCCTCGTAGATTATTTTACATGATCGGGTTGGGAGTCTCTCCAGTGGGTTTTCACACAAAACAAAATGTGTGGCATGGCAGTGTATGGCTGTGAACGAGGTGGGGGGGGGGGGGGGGCAGCAAAGGTCCCTAAAAGACGTTAAAAAAATGGTCTGACTTGAAATTACAGTCCAAAAAACGCGTTGTCTTCTCATTGCACGGTCCATTCTGCTTCTTGAAACTACTACTTCATAGGCCATTTTATAGGCCATAGATGCATAGGAATTATTAACATGCGTGGATACAAATTATTTCATAATGTGTAATTATTCTTTGGACAAACAATGTGTGTGTGGTTAGATTTTTTCTATTGACTATTATCAAAATTACTACTAGAAACAACAGAAATAATAATAATAGTAGTAGTGGTTGTAGTAGTAATTATTAAACAATAAGGTTTCCAAAAGTAAGAATAAACTACGAATTCAAGTAAAATTTTCAGTCATCTTATAAAAAGTGAGCATCCTACTTTTAAAATCACTTGCTATGACAACTAATAAAAAGTGTAGTATCACAAAATTTTAGCAAAACTTAAAAAAAAAACATTATAGAAAGAAAAATTGGACGTTTCATATCATAATAAAATAAATTATTACACGATTATGGTCTCAGGTCTGAAAAAAACCTGCATGTGATTTGGAATTTACTAATGCTGCTCAAATGTGCCATTAATGTACTGACACAAACATATTTAGTGTATTTTATACAAATATAACTGATGTAAATGACAAAAACAAAGTTTAAGGCTGATGTCTCTATTCATTTTCACAGAAGCAGAGCAGCAGATGTTATAAATATAAACAGATAACAATGTTATTGAATAGAATATAGGCCTATTAAAACCGTTATTGAAAGATAGATTCTTATAGGCTACACGGACAAAACAGTCGGAAATGTTTATGCTTTTTTTTTACGCAATAGTAGTAAAACAAGACGTCGCAAGTTCTCTTGTAAAATAAAATAATAAAAAACAACAAGGAATAAACTGTGTAGTCTAGAATGCGAGTAAAGAACTCTCAACATTAGGCTACTAAAAAGGTCAGTTTAATCTCGCAAAAACTCCCGTTAATAAAAAATCTGACTACACTGCACAATTAATCTCTCACACTGCATCTTTGTTGTTTATTATGAATTCGGTGCTTGCACGTACACCGCTTTTATTAGATATTCAAATAGCTGCAGTACTCTGACTTTGCCACAAGGAAAAGTGCGTACGTCTGCTCAGACCTTGACGTGGCGGTGAGCACTTTTCCACGTCAAAGACCGTCTTTATAAATATGAGCTTTGGCGTGGATTTAAGCGTACGCACACTCTAAGATCAAATCTGAGCGTATGCACGCTTTATAAATGAGGCCCCGATATAAACTCTGTGTACGGTAGCGATTAAAATAGAGTAAATCACCTTTTGAAAGTAATTTGACACTTCAAATGTAGATTTATCGATTACATTGTTACGCCTGTAGGTGGAGAAAATGGGCTGTTAAAATGAATTTGTGTTTGAATCACACTGATTCATCCAGTAATGAACCAATCTTGAGTGAGTCTCTGAATCATTCATTCATAAATTACATGTGATTTTGTTTAGTTGTCTACCGTTTTTTTCTTCAGAATCATGAGAGAAGCACAACTTCCATTGGGAAAAAACAACAAAAAAAAAACAATTATTTTTTTTTAATCCAGAATCATGCAGTTCTATTTTGCACACAAACAGCTCTTAAAGAGTCCAGTTTTTATGTAGCCTGTTGATTTTTGTTCATGGTATTCAGCTCCAATAAATGGTTTGCAAAAAAGAGACACAGGATAAATGTTTGATATCATTATTTAATCACATTGGAATCGAAATCGATAAAATTCAAAAGATACCCAACCCTAGTTTTGTGGCCCCGGGTCACAAATGTGCTATATATAAGAAGTTGAGCATTTCTGAGGAATGTTGGTACTATACAGTATATACTATTGATATACTATGGTGACTGAACTCAATTGTCCGTTATTTGTCATAATAATAAATGATAATTCATGATGATTATTTACTTGTTGTGTATACAGCAGTGACGCTTCAGTTTGGTTTTTCCAGCAGGTCCAGTACAGTCGGGTTCCCTGTTCTCCTCTTCTCTCCACTGCTGTGATACTGATCATGAAAATATCACTAACTATTAATCACATTACCAAGATATTCATAACCAATATTTCTTGAAAACAGTCACAGCTCATTTCATAAAACTTATTAAACCTATCCACACAGTTTTTTTTTTCCTTTTGTACAATCTAGCACTAAATCAGCTCTATTTTATTTATTATTAGGGCAATACTCTTGAGTTGTAAGCATTTGTGTTAGTGAACATGTTATTGTGTGTGTTAGGTTGAATCTTTTACTTGTGTAAAACCGTGGCAGTGTTTACTGTGTGAAAGCTGTGTTTGTGTGTGGAGGGAGGCTTTCTGCTGTTGTTGATACACTTTGACCCATTGATGGAAACTTCTAGAAACTGCTCGGCCCTCCAGCCAGAGACTCACAGCCTCCCCCATCTGCCTCTGTGCTTTGTGTTCTGGTGGAGAATAAACATATTTTGACACTTTAAGGGACAGTCCACCCAAAAAATAAAAACTCTGTCGTCTTTGGCACTACCTGACATCACTCCAAACTTCATTTCAAACATAACTATCGTCATTTTGTGAAATGTTTTGCTTATATAAAGTGTGTTTGTGCTATCTTTCTACAGCAAATGTCGCTTGGTTTAATATTGTGTTAACTAATGCAATGCAATGTAGTTCACATTATATTTGAATGAGATGATTGGCTCATATACAGTCAAACCAAAATGTATTCAGACACCTTTAACATTTCTCACATTATTACAGTTTATTCGCTATAGTTTAGAAAATGGTAATAAAATATGACAAGAACTCAGAGTTAAACTGTGTCAGAACAAATTCATCTTGATAATGTCAGATAACTTTGATAGAAAGGTATGTAATGAATTTGGCTGAATAGCTGTCAGCTGTTAAATTGAAGTACACAATTAGGTCAACCACTTACCAAGCAATGCTTCATTTTGATCAGTCTGTGTGGTAAAAAGTCAACATTAGCAATTAGAGAAAAACACTTAAGCAAAACGTAAGAATTTTGGGGTATAATATGTCACAGTTTACTTTTTGCTATCCTCACCTACATAAATGAACTATAGTGTCATGCACCCAACTAGTAAAAAACAACAATTATATCTGGTGTCTGAATAATTTTTGGTTTGACTGTAGCTTATTCAATTGTTTGCATTTCTTCACAGGTAATTTCTATATTATCTAGTAGTGTTAAATAAATAAATAAATAAGTCTAAACATGCAAAAAAAAATACTAGCTTACCTTTGGCCCACAGTGACCACGTCCTCAGAACAAACCGGCTTCATTTCTTTTCTTCTTCATACAAAACATGTCTGCTGCTTTCAACAAATCACTGCTATGTGTCCAGTGCCTGAACCACTATTAGGAAAAGTAAATACAGTTTATTTATTTGTGGATTATATAATAAAAAAAAGATTTAATTATTTGTATGTATATGTATGTATATATATATATATATATATATATATATATATATATATATATATATATATATATATTATATATATATATATATATATATATACACAGAAAATACAAATTCATTGAAAAATTTAACTATATACTATATACATAGACACACTCATTTTTTTTCTATTTGAATACTGTAAACAATCGTGTTGACCCTTTTAAAACAAGTTGAAGCTTTACAATCTACATCTAGGCTTTTTTCAAATTACATGAGTTCAACCAGCCAAATGACTGATAAAACCCTGCACATGAATACAATTCTTAAAGAACTGAATCAGACCTTGTGAAGTAATCTGTAGTTAAATGCTGTAATGGTTTTCCGCTCTGTGGCCGCAGATGCTTGATCACTGACTCTGCTTTGATAGATGACGAGCAGTCTCTCCAGAGCACACTGCCTCTGCTGACCCTGGATCAGTGCTCTTCTCCACTGCATGAATACAGCAGCCTGCAGGCTCATCTCACAGCTGTACTGGAACCAGGCCTCTCTGTACCTCAGTCTCTGTGCTGACACTGTCTGTCTGTGCCACGCCAGCAGAACCCTGAGTGATAATTATCATTATCTTGATAATGTCAGATAACTTTGTTAGAAAGGCATGTAATGAATTCAGCTGAATAGCTGTCAGCTGTTAAATTGAAGTACACAATTAGATAGGTCAACCACTTACCAAGCAATGCTTCATTTTGTTCAGTCTGTGGTGTAAAAAGTTTGCATTAGCAATTAAAGAAAAAACAATTAAGCAAAACATGGTCAGGTCAAAGTGTCTGAATAATTTTTGGTCCCAATTTTTTTTTATCAATTTTACTTGTAGTCCACTGTATGAAGAATTTATGGATATAATGTGTCACAGTTTACTTTATTTTGCTATCCTCTAACATAAATTAAATATAGTGTCCTGCACCCACTAGTAAAACAAAATAAGATAAAAGATTATATCTGGTGTCTGAATAATTTTTGGTTTGACTGTAAAACAGCAGCTTTGACATTGTGTTAAGTAATTCATTTTGGGTTTAATGAAAGAACAAAGATCATATGGGCTTGAATAACATGAGGATTAGTAAATTATGACAGAATATTTATTTTTGGGTGTTCTAAGTTTTTTTTAATGCACTGATTATTTTGAGATTTTGCTTCCATAACATGTCTTCTAGTGACTAGTGGAAAGAATACACATTTACACATTTATTTTATTATTTTGTGATTATTGTTTATATTATGATTCTTTATATTTGCATCTTTAGAATTCAATCATAATGCAAGGCCATTTTTTCATATTAGCATTCATCTGATTTATATAATATTTTATTCCTAAAAACATGGTGAAAATATATATTTTTTCTAGCCGTTGACAGTATTTTCTGATTTATGTAGTGATAAGAAGAGATATTCACAATTCCTTCTGTAAATCTCTTTAATGTGTAAAAATTAAATTAATTTTGAACCTGACTTTATCCAATGATTTTGATTTCTTATTTAATTAGAAAATGCCTCACTTGCATATTTAAACATAGCATTTCAGAAAACATGAATCTACTAACTACTAATACACTGCTTAAAGCATATGATTGAGCATTGTTGAGATTGTGTAGTATTACTAGTTTACTAGCTATAAAAAATTTGTAATTATTCAAAAATGTGTAAGTGTTCAATAATACAATGCATTTAAAAATACAGTTATTTATATTTTTATATTATATTATGCATATTATTTTACAAACAAATTAAATTAACATATATAAAACATATTTTTGCTGAGATTTGATGTGTGACAATTTTGCACCAATGACGTCATCACGCAATGACATCACAACGTCATTTAGCAACTTTTAGCAATAGATAGACCTTCCTTTAGCAACTTTCTCAAAAAATTAGTTGGCAACACTGGCTGGAGGGCAGGAAGTGATTTTTCTCCACAGGAATCAGTAGCAGAAACTCAAGATGTGCTTTGTGATGTTCATGAATGCTCAAATCGGTCAAACACAAAGAGATTTTATCGTGTACGAAAATGTGTTGTTCATAAGGGAGGAAAAGTCAAAAAATTGCTGAAAAACACAGGAAAAAGTGTCTTGTAAACCTGCGTCTGCGGTCGGGAGGAGCCGATCGGATAATGCTTGTGTGTGCACCTGAACACTCCTCAGCCAACCTAAAAACACACTATTATTAACATACACATAACATTGTTTTACATCACGCTTCATGTTGCAGTTGAATAAAACAATATATATATATATATATATATATATTATATGGCAAATAGCTGAAATAAAATGATAATAAAAAAAATTGTACTTAAAAAAAAAATATATACTAGTTGAATTTTTTTTTTATATATTTTATTTTTGTTAATATTTATTCTATTTGAAGTAATGAAATGTTTTATGGTTTTAATTTTAGTAAGCAATAATAACCCTGCTTTATTTAATATAATATTTAATATAAAATTAATATTTACCGAAAATTCATAATAGAATATTTTGGTTACACTTTATTTTGATATTCCACTTTAGACATTCTACTAACAATAAGTAACTTTGTAACTACATGTCAATTAACTCTCAGAGTATTAGTAGACTATTTGATAATGGTTAGTAGAATAAGATGACATGTACTTGCAAAGTTACGCATATTAATGTTAAGTAATGTAATCGTAATGTTAAGTGTTACCAAAATATTGAATGATTATGACTGATATATAATTGTATCAATTTCTAGAAGCACCAACCAGAAATGCAAAAATAATGACTTGTTTCAAATGACTTGCAGCTCTGTTTGGTGCAGATAGTGGTGCTTAAATTAATCATGACAGCTTTAAAACATGAAATCTGATATTCACAATAAAACAGCCAAAAATACAAGCCAGTGCTCTTCAGGCTGTGACAGATATACCTCTTCTGTCGAGTGAAATTATAAAAGGCTCTGGCAGTCTGCTGCTGGCATACACACGTTACCCACATGGAAAAGCTCACATTCAGTCTGTCTCTCTATTCTGCTCTTCATCCGTTCAACAGCAGACTTCTGCCACTCACAGTGCGGCCCTGTGGCCTAAAACACACACATCCAGACAGCAGGGGATCTCAGATAACAGCTACATGTCAAACTTACCACATACCTACTATACATACACAGAAAACAACTGCCTGGGCCTGTGACCATGAGGGCTGTCAAGTGAACTGACTTGCATTAACTTGACTTGATTTGTGTACAGTATTAAATACATTTTATTATCCCCACTCATTTTAACCAGTGAATTTACACTAAAATGTAATTATTTTAATTTATTTATAATTATTTTAGTTACTTTTTTTTATACAGAATCTAGAAGATATACTGTTAATATACCAACCTATTGAAGTACTGAAATCTGTTTTGTACCTTTGTAATACACTGATAACCACCAATAGCAGGTGGTGACGAGAAAGTCACATGATGAACCAAAGCCTATCACAAGCAGCTTTTAAATATTAACATATATAGAAGGTGCACAGTGGCATTCACACAAACACCATCATAGTAACAGACATGAAACTGAAATAATGCAATAAACATTCATTTAACAACATTAGATGTAACATACAACCCTAATGTGCAAAACTGATAATGAAAAACTAAGAAGAAACGTATTATTTATTATAAGATATGTCAACAAAAAACATAAAATTTGAAATGTAATACAGGGATTTCTGGGAATGTCAATTTACGGTTATTCACTGTAAATTATACGTTCTTTTTCACTTCCAAAAACGGCCAATGTAATGGCCAATACAGTTTTTCACCGTATATAGTAGGGGAACTTACCGTTAATCATTTAACAGGTTTTTACTTTAGCATTTTTACAGTCTTTTGCCGTTAAATTCACAGTGGCATGTGTTTGACGTGCATAAAATACACAGTTTTTGCATGCATATGATACACACTTTGTTGGCGTGCATATAATACGCACCTACCCCACACCCCTAAACCTAACCATTGCATATCATATGCATGCCAAAGTCAATTTCTGTATATAAATAGTATGCCAAATAGAAACAAAAAATTGTCACATTGAAAAGCACTTTCATGAGATCAGGTTAGGATATTGGAGTCAAAAAGGTTGAGAACAACTGCTTTAAATGCACAAGGAAATGAACTAACAAGCCTCCCAATGCTAATGGAGTTTTCTGAACATTTTGACATGTGACTAAGGCACAATCATAACATCTGCTCTCCATATTTACCAGTCTGGTCCATGTAGAGAAGCAGTGTGTGAGTAGACTGGTGTCATGAGTAACTGCCGCTTGCTGCTCCAACATATGTTTCTTGAGTCTCTGCCAAACCATTTGTTTCCACTGAATGACTGACTGAAAGAGCACCCTCCTCTCCTGTATAAAAAACAGCTAACAATCAACAAAATAACCTTTTTCCTGAGTCCCTCAAACTACAAAATTAAGTTTTGTTCCAGACCCATATGACTTTCTCTCTTCAGCACAACATTTTTTGTTTTATGATACCGATGCAATGAAGACGGATGAAAACAGAGCTGTTAAGCTTAAAAAAATTTAAATAAATAATCAGAGTATGATAAAAGATACGACTCTATAAGATATGCTATATTCCAGAGGTGGGAGACTCGATTCGACTTGACTCAAGTTGCAAATTTAAGGACCCGTGAATTGCTTGATTCACAAAATAACAAAATAACTTGACTTTGACTTGAACTGTGTGCCTTGAAAATGACTTTTAACAACTGTAATCAAATTTTCTTTGAAAATAAATTATTCTAGAATCTTTTGGATAGATGAGAATCTTTGTGTTTCCTTTGGATATAAACACTTCGAAATTGACCATATTCATTTGCTTGAGGCAAAAATGCCATCAGAATTACTAAAATGTACCTGAATATACCCAGATACACTGAATAAATAAACAAACGCCAATTTTGAAGCCCTTTTCTCCCTAGGGTTAGCATAGTTACTATAAAGCAGCATTTCTGTCAGAGGACTAATAGTGATTTTGTTGATGAAGCATGTTGTGATTTACCCTGTGTCGAACAGCCCTGCGGTGCATCTGTGTTTGAGCTCTCCACACCCTGAAAACCACAGACAGCTCTTCACATCCTCTGCTGTTTCTACAGAGATCCTCTCTCTGTTAGTGTGCACTAGACTCCTCCACTGGGAAAAACCAGACTCAGATCAGGGTGCATCATCCTGCCGAGGACTCTAACACAACCTGAGGAGGAAGGAAAATGGGGCAGATTTATATATATATAATATATATATATATATATATATATATATATATACATATAAAAACAAGTGCTGAATTGAAATAGTTTAGTCCTGTCTTATTAATAATATGACAGGAGAGGCAAAGCTGACCCTGGATCAGGACCGTTACACTATGCAGTTCTAAATGATTTACCACAAGACTTATTATGGAATGATATTTGTTGGAAAGCATCATAACAAAGAACAGAGTCATAGATAGACAAGAGTCATGCATAAAAAAGGTAACACTTTACAATAAGGTTTCATTTGTTTATTATATTTAATGCATTAAATCTAACATTACAGTATTTATTTATCTTTGTTAACATTAGTTAATAAAAACCCACCTGTTTGTTGTTAGTCCATGTTAGCTCAGGTCCATTAAATAACAACTCTTGATTTTAATAATGTATTAGTAAATGTTGGAATCAAGTAAGATTAATAAATGCTTTAGAAGTATGTTTAATTTTTAGCTCATGGTAACTAATGTTAACAAATTGAACCTTATATAAAAAAAGAAAAAAAAGGAAGAAAACGAATCCTAATATGAAAAGCTTTTTTTTCAGGTAAATTTAGCTTGTTAATTCATAAATAAGGTTTTAAGGATATTAGATAGATAGCTTTCTTGGAAAATAGCTGATAATGAATGAATGAATGAATGAATGAATGAATGAATGAATGAATGAATGAATGAATGAATGAAAACGAACGAACGAACAAACAAACAAACAGGAAAACTGGGGAGAAAGCAAAATGATAGATAGATAGATAGATAGATAGATAGATAGATAGATAGATAGATAGATAGATAGATAGATAGATAGAACATTATATTCTAGATTTCTACCACAAAGTACGTGAATATCAGTGAAATATCATAAAAAAAATTGCTTAATCTAAATTGCAACTAATTGATTGGTTGACCAATAGTGAAAAGTCTGGAACACAAAGTTGGATGGTCTTTAATTTAAACTTTGTTTTAAAATGAATTTGAGTTATCTGTAGCTAACCTGCTAAATTACAGCAGAGATCTGCTTTCATGTCATGTGACTGTGCTGTGATTCTGCAGTCAGTAGAGGGCAGTGCAGTGCTGCTCTCTGTGTGTCAACACACTTCCTCCAAACTATTCTTTTACAACTGTAAATAATACAGCAAATTCCTTGGAAATTACTCACCTTAAAGGAACACTCCACTTTTTTTGGGAAATAGGCTCATTTTACACCTCCCCAAGAGTTAAACAGTTGAGTTTTACCGTTTTTGAATCCATTCAGCCGATCTCCGGGTCTGGCGGTAGCACTTTTAGCTTAGCTTAGCATAGATCATTGAATCAGATTTGACCATTAGCATCTCGCTCAAAAATGACCAAAGAGTTTTGATATTTTTCCAATTTAAAACTTGACGCTTCTGTAGTTACATTGTGTACTAAGACCGATGGAAAATTTATATTAAATTGATATTGAAAAGTGATATTACGCAGCGCCTGAAAGTAGTCCCCAGCTCAGTAGTCTATGATATAGCTGGGCACTACTTTCAGGCGCTGCGTCATATCACTGCGCCTGCTGCACTCATGGTACGGCAGCATTTACATATTTTTTTACATTTTACATTTTGTGCATTTAGCAGACGCTTTTATCCAAAGTGACTTACATTGCATTCAAGTTAGTTTTTTTTTTTTTGTTGTTGTTTTAGTTTTTTACATTTTATCAGCTCTTGCTTTCCCTGGGAATCGAACCCATGATCTTGGCGTTGCTAGCGCCATGTTCTACCATTTGAGCTACAGGAAAGTACAGCAAAGTTCTTTGGTTATTACGCCGGAATGAGAGTATAGTTTCTAGCCATATCAGCCAAGAAAATCGCAACTTTTCATTTTCCGTCGGTCTTAGTACACGATGTAACTACAGAAGAGTCAAGCTTTAAATAGGAAAAATCTCGAAACTCTTTGGTCATTTTTGATGACCAAATGCTAATGGTCTAATCCGATTCAATGATCTATGCTAAGCTAAGCTAAAAGTGCTACCGCCAGACCCGGAGATCGGCTGAATGGATTCAAAAACGGTAAAACTCAACTGTTTAACTCTAGGGGAGGTGTAAAATGAGCCTATTTCCAAAAAAAGTGGAGTGTTCCTTTAAGAGCAGACAACTGGACAATCAAATCAATCCCTTATTGTGTCAACAATACCACAATATTAGCAGTATTGTGGAGCTTTTAAGACTTGCAAACTGATTTAAAACCTAAAGATCTGGTCTAGTTCTTTAGTGGTCTGAGTCTTGTACCTGAGGCACAGCGGTGGACATCAGAGGACCAGATGGGGACGAGGCAGAGGAGGAGGGATGAAGATGAGCCAGTCTGTCTGTGAAGAGCAGAACTCCTTCAGAGAAACCAGCCTGAGCGTGTCTGTACCACTCCAGAAGAACAGCCCTCTGAAGAGCTCTGTCATGAGATGATCTGTGAGATCTCCAAGAGAAAGGTAAGAACTGAGGCATAGAGAGAAATATAGTTACAGAGAAAAAGAGGAAGAGAAGGTCATCATACTTTGCCAACTGGTGTTTTATCTTTCCTGTAGCTCAAATGGTAGAGCATGGCGCTAGCAACGCCAAGATCATGGGTTCGATTCCCAGGGAAAGCAAGAGCTGATCAAATGTAAAACTGTAACTTGAATGCAATGTAAGTCGCTTTGGATAAAAGCGTCTGCTAAATGTAAGAATATAGAATATAAGAATATTTTATCTGAAGATATCTGAAGATCTGATAATAATCAGACATGTTCCTTGAACAGAGAATTTACATATTAGCATGATTTCTGAAGGATCATGTGACACTGAAGACTGGAGTAGTGATGCTGAAAATTCAGCTTTGCATCACAGCAATAAATGACATTTTAACATATATTGCGATAGAAAATTGTTATTTATCTGCAGCCTTGGTGAGCAGAAGAGATTATTTTTAAAGATTCTTATAAATCCAATACCAAACTGTGGACTGGTAGGCGGTGTCACAGTTAGCGTTGATCTGAAGCTCATGAAGGGATCTAACCTGTGTTTTTCTGTCTTGTATGAGACTGCTGGATGAGGAAATGCTTGTGAAGAGCGTGCAGCTGTAGAGATCTGCTCCAGTGCTGTAAGCATGTCTTGAGTGTCAGAGCTGTTCTCTGAAGACAGTAACACTGAAGCAGTGCTCTCCACGCTGATAAACACCTGACAAAACACACAGAGAATCAGAGGCACGGCATCAAACACACAACACCCTGTAAGTGCTCAAAACTTTGGGCTCAATATATACACAGTATATAGTTTTCTAATAAATTAATATTTTTATTCAGCAATAATGCTTTAAATTAATTTAAAAAAAGATTTCTCTAAAAAATCTGACAAAAAAATGATCACATTTTTATTAAGCATTTTCACAAAAGATTTCAGTTTCAAATGAATTCTGTACTGTTGAACTTCCTATTCATCAAAGTATCCTGAAAAAAAAGTAACATGGTTTCCACAAAAGTATTAAGCAGCACAGCTGTTTTCAATAATAATACTGACAAAAATCAGAAATGTTTCTTGAGCAGCAAATCAGCATACTAGAATGATTTCTGAAGGATCACGTGACAATGAAGCTGACAATTCTGCTTTGTAACGCAGAAATAAATTACATTTTAAAATATATTCAAATAGAAAATAGTTCAGTTAAATTGTGACAATACTTCACAGTATTACAGTTTTATTTTTTAAATAAATGCAGCCTTGGAGGGCATAAGAGTTGTGAGTTGTGTCAAAAACATTTTAAAAATCTTACCGACTCCAAGCTTTTGAACAGCATAAAGGTTTATTATACATGAACTCTATTACATTCTGTGGTACTATATAGAAACATATTATAATATTATATTATAAGAGAGATCAAACATGCATGAATAAATTGTGCGCAACAGCTCAACTTCAAATTGTTGCTTAAATCAAAGAACATCATATCAAGGGCTCTGATGCAATAAGGATGTAATTATATCAACTGTTATTAATGTAACACTTCAGAGGCATGTAAAAACAAGGCAAGATTTTATAAAAGCATTGCTTAAAACTTCAATACTGCAATCAACCAATACATCATATGGCTCGTCCTTTAGTATATAAAAATGTGTCTGAATTATTACAGCTTCATTCTCCACTCTGAGACATCGTGTGGTTTGCCTCGTATGCATATAATCTCAAATTCTCACCTCATTTACAAATGCGTACATGGTAAAACTCACTGATATCTAGGTAATCATGTAGTGAATGTTTAATGAACATTAATAATGAATAAACGCTGTAGGAGAATAAAGGGGAGATGCATGGTTCACATCAGTACAAAAGCTGTAGACAGTCAACAAGCCGTAACAAACACATACTTTGTAAGGTTTGTTAGGTTTCTTATTTGTTTCTGTCCAATTCAGGCCAAGAAGAGCAAATGATTTGTTTTTTGGATCAGTAAACAGTTCAAGGTTATTATAAAACACAAGACTGAATAATTATTTAAATGACTGCAAATGTAACATTTATCTGCGTGTTTTCCATGCAACTGTTAACACATGATTTCCTCCCTATCATAAAAAAAATAAAAACTTTTTTTTTTAAGTGTAATGTTGATTGTTAGACAAGCTTATCCATTTAACCCATCAGTTTTAATTTTACGGAAAGTGTTATTCTAAATAAATACCTAATATTATGACTTTTTATTGTAATGTTCGTCAAAATTATTTTAAAAGTTTGAGGGTGCAAAAAAAAATTAAAATAAATAAAAATAAAAATAAATATACACACACACACACACACACACATGTTGGTTTTTGTGGTTTATGGGGACTCTCCATAGGCGTAATGGTTTTTATACTGAACAAACTGTGTGTGCTATTGCCCTACACCTACCCTACACCTAAACTTAGCCCTCACAGGAGACTGTGTGCATTTTTAGATTTTCAAAAAAACACCATTTAGTATGTTTTTTAAGCCTTTTGAATTACGGGGACATAGGCAGTGTCCTCATAAAACACCTTCAAATTGTAATACCTCTGTCATACCCATGTCATTATACAAATTTGTGTCCTCATAAACCACATAAACCCGCACACACACACACACACACACACACACACACACACACACACACACACACACACACACACACATATATTAGCGCAAGTGATGGTTTAACTGAAGTAAAATCTGTTAACCATCAATTCTAGCATAGCCCCTCTCCCAAAATATATATATATATTTATGCCAATTTTGGGTTACAGTATTCTAAAACATTTCAGACCTCATATAACATGATTATAAATCAACATAGCTTATATAATATTTAGTTCAACAATCTAATGTTGTTGAACAACATTTTCACTAATGCTTTTTGGAAAAAAATAAATAAATAAAACACTGACAACATTTGAAAAAACAAGTTTTGGTACTTTATTTGTATAAAATGCCAGTTTTTCAACATTTAATTTGAGTGTAACAGTCACAATGCAAATGAAGCACAGGAAAACAAGCTGACTTACTGTGAGAGTTGAGTTTGTGAATTCTCCCGGATTCTCCTTAACTCCTTCCTCACCCCAGCGCTTTGATGCCAAATGGCAAACGCAGCCTGCATTCTACCCTTCTCCTGCAGGAGGCACACTCTCTCCAGACATCTCCTCGTGTCCTGCGTCCTGTCTGAGACATCTCTCCACTTCCTGAAGATTACTGCACAGATTTCAACAGCAGCCATCACTTCAGTCTCTCACCTCATCAGAATGATCCCCCTCACATCTGCTGTGAATGAGCCTCAGGCGCAGTGCTGTCAGTGTCAGGGACCCTTACTGAACGCTTTTTTTTGCTTGACCTCCACCTACCTGCTAACATTCGCCTGGAAAGCATCCACTGGGCTCTGGCGCTCAGTTGAGTTAGCTTTTTCTTCTGAACGTAGCAGTGCCAGGAGTGCAGGGTGCGTCTGTGCAGAGAAGTGAACAGGAATCAAATAATGTGGTAGCAAGTTTATACTGCATCCTACTGCTAAACACTAGATTTTTGAACCACTTTTCTGTACAAAAATCACCTTCACAATCTTAGGCTGTTCTGGGGGGTTGCTATAGCCTTGTTATGCAGTTACTAGGGTATTCTGGACAGTTTCTAGGGCTCTAATATGTGATTGGTAGTGTGTTCTGGGTGTTTGCTGATAGCCCAAGTCAAATCAGCCCAACCTCTAACGATGATATTGGTGTCTACTCACCGCGGCTGTGTTTACCAAAAACATCATAAGACTAAGAAGATCATAGAAACCATTAACTCTCAGAAAAAAAGAAGAAGAAAAATGCACCTTTACGGGTGCAACATATTGACACTGGTGCGGTACCCTTAAAAGGACATCTTTGTACCTTCCCTAAAAGGTTCACAGTACCTTAAGGATATTACAACTAGGACTAAACTTAAGACCCGGTTTCACAGACAGGGCTTAGACTAAGCCAGGATTAGGCCATAGTTCAATTCGGACATTTAAGTAATTTTTATTAACATGCCTTAGAAAAAACATTACTGGTGTGCATCTTGAGACAAAACAAAGGCATTGATATGTTTTAAGATCAGTCAGTGCAAGTTTATTTCAGTTGAAACAAGTCAGCATTACATTTTAGTCTGGGACTAGTCTTAAGCCTAGTCTGTGAAACCGTGTCTGTGAATATTAGGTGGCCTTAACTACTATGTACTTACATCAAAAAATAAGTGCAATGCACTTATTGTGTTCATACTGTATTTCAAAACACTTTTGCTGCTATTGATGTGGGATAGGGGTAAGGTTAGGGACAGGTTTGGTGGTGTGGGTAGGTTTAAGGGTGGGTTAAGGTGTAAGGGAAGAGTCAACAGTATAATTATAAATGTAATTACAGAAATTAATTACAGATGTAATTACATATAGGTATTTTTAAAAATATAAGTACAATGTAAAAGCAAGTATGTACACAATAAGTGCATTGTATCAAATGATTAATTTAAATGTAAGTACACAGTAGTTAAGGCCACCTAATATAAAGTGGGACCAAATTTGTTACTTAGTATTTGTGTCTTCTTTTCCATTACAAATATCTAAACATTCTTAAATCAAGATAAATTTACTTGAGAAGCAAAATTACTTAAAGGAACACTCCACTTTTTTTGGAAATAGGCTCATTTTACACCTCCCCAAGAGTTAAAAAGTTGAGATTTACCATTTTTGAATCCATTCAGCCGATCTCCGGGTCTGACTGCGGTCAAGCCAGCCGCGCTTTGAAATGCACGGTCAAGCCAGCCGCACTTTTTTTTAACACGCGCGTCTAATCGTGCACTTACGGTACGGGTGCTGAGAGCGGTCTAAATGGATGTAAGGAAGCTGTCATACCGGCGTTTCCTTTACACTTTTGCTTTTTTTTACTTTTATTTTTGATTTTAATGTTTGTAAATACATTGTTTTTGTACATAAACTTTTGCATTGTACACTAATTATCATATTAATGTTAATAAATGTTAATATTATTGTTTTTTATTCATTGTTATTTCTTAATTTTAATGTTTGTGTGCGGTGTGTGTGTGTGTGTGTACATATATATATATATATATAATATATATATATATATGTAATGTATGTATGTATATATATTATCATTTTCATTTTCCAACACTCATAAAAAGTGTCCCTTTATAGGTTAGCTCATTATTCTAATTTATATTTATTCAGAGTGACCCTGAATATTACTGTATTAATTGTCAAGTCATTTTACTGTATAGTTTTGGAGAAAATTAAAAGCAAAATCACCCCAAACAACAAAATGCGTCATAGCACTCGCACTGTGTCCCATTTTCCAACACTAATAAAAAGTGTTCCTTTATAGGTTAGCTCATTCTGTCAATTGATATATATTCAGAGTGACCCTGACTATTACTGTATTAATTGTCAAGTCATTTTACTGTATAGTTTTGGAGAAAATTAAAAGCAAAATCACCCCAAACAACAAAATGCGTCCTAGCACTTGCACTGTGTCCCATTTTCAAACACTCATAAAAAGTGTTCCTTTATAGGTTAGCTCATTCTGTTAATTGATATATATATTCAGAGAGACCCTGACTATTGCTGTATTAATTGTCAAGTCATTTTACTGTATAGTTTTGGAGACAATTAAAAGCAAAATCACCCCAAACAACAAAATGCGTCCTAGCACTTGCACTGTGTCCCATTTTCAAAGACTCATAAAACGTGTTCCTTTATAGGTTAGCTCATTCTTCTAATTTATATTTATTCAGAGTGACCCTGACTATTACTGTATTAATTGTCAAGTCATTTTACTGTATAGTTTTGGAGAAAATTAAAAGCAAATTCACCCCAAACAACAAAATGCGTCATAGCACTCGCACTGTATCCCATTTTCCAACACTAATAAAAAGTGTTCCTTTATAGGTTAGCTCATTCTGTCAATTGATATATATTCAGAGTGACCCTGACTATTACTGTATTAATTGTCAAGTCATTTTACTGTATAGTTTTGGAGACAATTAAAAGCAAAATCACCCCAAACAAGAAAATGCATCCTAGCACTTGCACTGTGTCCCATTTTCAAACACTCATAAAACGTGTTCCATTATAGGTTAGCTCATTCTTCTAATTTATATTTATTCAGAGTGACCCTGACTATTACTGTATTAATTGTCAAGTCATTTTACTGTATAGTTTTGGAGAAAATGAAAAGCAAAATCACCCCAAACAACAAAATGCGTCCTAGCACTTGCACTGTGTCCCATTTTCAAACACTCATAAAAAGTGTTCCTTTATAGGTTAGCTCATTCTTCTAATTTATATTTATTCAGAGTGACCATGACTATTACTGTATTAATTGTCAAGTCATTTTACTGTATAGTTTTGGAGAAAATGAAAAGCAAAATCACCCCAAACAACAAAATGCGTCCTAGCACTTGCACTGTGTCCCATTTTCAAACACTCATAAAACGTGTTCCTTTATAGGTTAGCTCATTCTGTCAAATGATGTATATTCAGAGTGACCCTGACTATTACTGTATTAATTGTCAAGTCATTTTACTGTATAGTTTTGGAGAAAATGAAAAGCAAAATCACCCCAAACAACAAAATGCGTCCTAGCACTTGCACTGTGTCCCATTTTCAAACACTCATAAAAAGTGTTCCTTTATAGGTTAGCTCATTCTTCTAATTTATATTTATTCAGAGTGACCATGACTATTACTGTATTAATTGTCAAGTCATTTTACTGTATAGTTTTGGAGAAAATTAAAAGCAAAATCACCCCAAACAACAAAATGCGTCATAGCACTTGCACTGTGTCCCATTTTCAAACACTCTTAAAACGTGTTCCTTTATAGGTTAGCTCATTCTTCTAATTTATATTTATTCAGAGTGACCATGACTATTACTGTATTAATTGTCAAGTCATTTTACTGTATAGTTTTGGAGACAATTAAAAGCAAAATCACCCCAAACAACAAAATGCGTCCTAGCACTTGCACTGTGTCCCATTTTCAAACACTCATAAAACGTGTTCCTTTATAGGTTAGCTCATTCTTCTAATTTATATTTATTCAGAGTGACCCTGACTATTACTGTATTAATTGTCAAGTCATTTTACTGTATAGTTTTGGAGACAATTAAAAGCAAAATCACCCCAAACAAAATGCGTCATAGCACTCGCACTGTGTCCCATTTTCCAACACTAATAAAAAGTGTTCCTTTATAGGTTAGCTCATTCTTTCAATTTATATTTATTCAGAGTGACCCTGACTATTACTGTATTAATTGTCAAGTCATTTTACTGTATAGTTTTGGAGAAAATTAAAAGCAAAATCACCCCAAACAACAAAATGCGTCCTAGCACTTGCACTGTGTCCCATTTTCAAACACTCATAAAACGTGTTCCTTTATAGGTTAGCTCATTCTTCTAATTTATATTTATTCAGAGTGACCATGACTATTACTGTATTAATTGTCAAGTCATTTTACTGTATAGTTTTGGAGAAAATGAAAAGCAAAATCACCCCAAACAACAAAATGCGTCATAGCACTTGCACTGTGTCCCATTTTCAAACACTCTTAAAACGTGTTCCTTTATAGGTTAGCTCATTCTTCTAATTTATATTTATTCAGAGTGACCATGACTATTACTGTATTAATTGTCAAGTCATTTTACTGTATAGTTTTGGAGAAAATTAAAAGCAAATTCACCCCAAACAACAAAATGCGTCATAGCACTCGCACTGTATCCCATTTTCCAACACTAATAAAAAGTGTTCCTTTATAGGTTAGCTCATTCTGTCAATTGATATATATTCAGAGTGACCCTGACTATTACTGTATTAATTGTCAAGTCATCTTACTGTATAGTTTTGGAGACAATTAAAAGCAAAATCACCCCAAACAAGAAAATGCATCCTAGCACTTGCACTGTGTCCCATTTTCAAACACTCATAAAACGTGTTCCATTATAGGTTAGCTCATTCTTCTAATTTATATTTATTCAGAGTGACCCTGACTATTACTGTATTAATTGTCAAGTCATTTTACTGTATAGTTTTGGAGAAAATGAAAAGCAAAATCACCCCAAACAACAAAATGCGTCCTAGCACTTGCACTGTGTCCCATTTTCAAACACTCATAAAAAGTGTTCCTTTATAGGTTAGCTCATTCTTCTCATTTATATTTATTCAGAGTGACCATGACTATTACTGTATTAATTGTCAAGTCATTTTACTGTATAGTTTTGGAGAAAATGAAAAGCAAAATCACCCCAAACAACAAAATGCGTCCTAGCACTTGCACTGTGTCCCATTTTCAAACACTCATAAAACGTGTTCCTTTATAGGTTAGCTCATTCTGTCAAATGATGTATATTCAGAGTGACCCTGACTATTACTGTATTAATTGTCAAGTCATTTTACTGTATAGTTTTGGAGAAAATGAAAAGCAAAATCACCCCAAACAACAAAATGCGTCCTAGCACTTGCACTGTGTCCCATTTTCAAACACTCATAAAAAGTGTTCCTTTATAGGTTAGCTCATTCTTCTAATTTATATTTATTCAGAGTGACCATGACTATTACTGTATTAATTGTCAAGTCATTTTACTGTATAGTTTTGGAGAAAATTAAAAGCAAAATCACCCCAAACAACAAAATGCGTCATAGCACTTGCACTGTGTCCCATTTTCAAACACTCTTAAAACGTGTTCCTTTATAGGTTAGCTCATTCTTCTAATTTATATTTATTCAGAGTGACCATGACTATTACTGTATTAATTGTCAAGTCATTTTACTGTATAGTTTTGGAGAAAATTAAAAGCAAAATCACCCCAAACAACAAAATGCGTCCTAGCACTTGCACTGTGTCCCATTTTCAAACACTCATAAAACGTGTTCCTTTATAGGTTAGCTCATTCTTCTAATTTATATTTATTCAGAGTGACCCTGACTATTACTGTATTAATTGTCAAGTCATTTTACTGTATAGTTTTGGAGAAAATTAAAAGCAAAATCACCCCAAACAACAAAATGCGTCCTAGCACTTGCACTGTTTCCCATTTTCAAACACTCATAAAACGTGTTCCTTTATAGGTTAGCTCATTCTTTCAATTGATATATATTCAGAGTGACCCTGACTATTACTGTATTAATTGTCAAGTCATTTTACTGTATAGTTTTGGAGATAATTAAAAGCAAATTCACACCAAACATCAAAATCCATTGTTGCACGCATCATCTCTGCATATACCAACACTCATAAAATAGTATTTGAGTTATGGCAAATTCACCCCTAACATCAAAGTCCATTCTTGCACTTACACCATTCCTCATTTTCAAGCACTCAGAAAAATCTTTCCTTTATAGGTTTGTTCTTTCTGTCAATTGATATTTATTCACAATGACCCTGACTATCTTCATTTTCAAGGCATTTTACTGTATAGCTTTGATGAAAATGTAAGACGTGATATGCCTGCAAAGCTGTTTTTTTTTTTTTTTACTATTGTTTATCTTAATCTTCAGGCTATTGAAAAAACTGAAGTCTATTTCAATCACGCAGTGAAACTGCACGACTATTGGTTCGTGCAGTGGTAAAAAACGAACCAATGGGTCGGCAGCGGAGCTGCACGAACCTATGGCGACGATTCCCGCCAGATCCCGCCAAAATGGGCATGATGAAAATGTAAGACATGATATGCCTGCAAAGCTGTTTTTTTTTTTTTTTTACTATTGTTTATCTTAATCTTCAGGCTATTGAAATACTGAAGTCTATTTCAATCACGCAGTGAAACTGCACGACTATTGGTTCGTGCAGTGGTAAAAAACGAACCAATGGGTCGGCAGCGGAGCTGCACGAACCTATGGCGACGATTCCCGTCAGATCCCGCCAGATCCCGCCAAAATGGGCGGGGAATCTGGCTATATAAGCGGTCGTTTCGCCATAGGATCCTCAGATTTCTTCTCCTTCAGCGACGACGACTTCGTCTACACTGACCCAGAAGCCTACTCGCCGTTGACACGCCTCGCAGCTGGACCCAGCGACCTCGATCTGCTCGGCTGATCCGCCTTTCTACGCGCCCCAGCATCGCAGCAGTTCCGGTCCCGTTCGCTGCTGCCATCCGGCGAATTATCACGTAAGTCTCTAAAAGAGCAAATCGGCGTTATAATGCCGCGCCGTTACTGCGGTTCGTGCAGGTCCCCCCTGCACGCCGATGACGGTCACAGCAAGTGTGTTTCCTGCTTGGGGAAATCCCATGCAGATGCCGCACTCGCTGGCTCTGATTGTTCTCACTGTGAGAGCATCAGTCTCGCCTCTCTGCGCTCGCGGATCGCTTTCTTTTCAGAGAGCGACCCCGCCCCTCGCGCCCTCCCGTTTTCTTCCTCCCAGGGACCTGTGAGGAAAAAACAGCGGGGCAGAGGTTCTCAGCGCCCGGTTGAGAGCGAGCTCACGCCGGCTCAGATCCCGCGTGCCTCGCTTTCGCCACACAGAGAGGTGTCTCCCGTCCTTTTTTCCCAACCTGACCAGCGTCCCTCTGCAAGCGTGAGTGATCTGGTCTCGTTCGGGGGAAGTGACGATGAGCTGGCCGATGACAGCATGTCACTGGTAGCTTCAGATGCTGAGGAGCTGTCGGGCTCAGTGACTGACCCCGCCCCCTCAGGTTTGCCCGCGCCCAGCGCCGCCAAAGCCGGGATGGATGCCGAACTTTTCCGTGTCCTCTCAAAAGCGGTTGAAGAGCTGGGTTTGGAGTGGTCTCCACCAGAGGAGCCCTCTCGCAGCCGTCTGGATAAGTGGTTTCTGCCAGGGCGCCGTCAGGCCCCTCAGCAACGACCATCGCCGTTCTTCCCTGAAGTTCACGACGAGCTCACAAGATCTTGGCGCTCCCCTTACTCTGCCCGCCTCCGTACTTCCACTTCATCCGCCCTCACTACAATTGACGGCGCTGAAGAAAAGGGATATGAGAGGATGCCTCAACTGGATGAGTCAGTGGCTGCACATCTCTGCCCACCCACTGCCATCGACTGGAAGGCGAAAGCCAATCACCCGTCCAAGCCATGCAGAACCACTTCAGCGCTCGCTGGACGCTCCTACGCTTCAGCTGGACAGGCGGCTTCGGCGCTCCACTCTATGGCGGTTCTCCAGGTCTATCAGGCCAAGCTCCTCTCTGCCATAGATGAGTCTGAGCCTGATCCTGCGACTCTCGGGGAACTGAGAAGTGCAACGGACCTGGCTTTGCGAGCCACCAAGACTACCGCCCAGGCCATAAGAAGGTCTATGGCCAGCCTGGTAGTGATCGAGCGCCACCTGTGGCTCACGCTGACGAAGATTAAGGACGCGGACAGGGTCTCCTTCCTTGATGCTCCAATTTCCCCCAGCGGCCTCTTTGGACCTGCGGTGGAAGGATTCGCTGAGCGCTTCACAGAGGCACAGAAGGCATCACAGGCTATGTGACACTTCCTGCCCAAGCGCTCCAGCCCAGCAGCTGCTCAGAGTCGCCCCAGGACTGCGCTGACTCAGCAGCCCGCGAAACCTGCACCTGCCGTTTCCGCCCCTCAGCCTGCTAGGACTCAGCAGCCGTGAGGGCGTTCACGCTCAGCCAGACGCCACCCCCCTCCGAAGCGCCAGGGCCCCCGACCCAAGATAGCATTGGACCCTGCGCCTCCGGCGTCCTCCTGATCTGCAGGACAGGAAGAGGAGAGGGTCGAGTCCCGCCATGGCCAGACCGCCCACCAAGAGGCCTCTCATGAGAAACCTCTTTGCACCCCGTTTTCTTCCGGGTGCAGAGGAAACTGTGTTTGTTGCTACAGGGTCCGTACAAGCGCCCATGCAACCGTCCGCTGTGATAGTGGAAAAATAAAACACAAACATTCTCAAAAAAAGAGCAGTTTTCCTCTTCCGTCCCTCACGAGTGCCCTGCCTCCGTGCAGCCGGCCACTCGAGTTTATCCAACCCCTTGCCACGCGGGCCGAGGCCTGGCAGGCCATCCCCGGAGTGTCAGAGTGGGTTATGGGGATAATAAAACGAGGTTATTCACTCCAATTCGCTCGAAGACCCCCGCGTTTCAGCGGCGTGGTCTCCACCTCGGTGCACGGCGAGAATGCTCACGTTCTACGCTCAGAGGTGATGACGTTGCTGGAAAAAGGAGACATAGAACTGGTTCCTCCAGCTTTGAGCGAGTCAGGCTTTTACAGCCGTTACTTCCTCATCCCCAAAAAGGATGGCGGCCTCCGGCCCATCCTCGATCTCAGACGCCTGAATCACGCCCTCATGAGACGGCCGTTCAGGATGATCACGCTGAAGCAGATCCTCTCGCAGATTTGCACAGGGGACTGGTTCTGTTCTCTGGACCTGAAAGATGCATACTTTCACATCCAGATGGCCCCCCATCACAGACGATTCTTGAGATTCGCCTTCGAGGGAGTGGCTTACCAGTACACGGTCCTACCCTTTGGGCTGTCTCTGGCCCCCCGTACTTTTACGAAGTGCATGGACGCGGCTCTTTCCCCTCTGAGACAGATGGAAATCCGCATTCTCAACTACCTCGACGACTGGCTCATTCTGGCCCAGTCAGAGGTGGAACTACTTTCACACAGAACCCTCATCCTCAGCCACTTAGAGCGCCTGGGGCTCAGGGTCAATTTCGCCAAAAGCGCACTGTCTCCCAGCCAACGAGTATCGTTCCTGGGTACAGTTCTGGACTCAGCTCGCATGAGAGCGGTGATAGCGCCAGAACGCGCTCTGGCCATTCAGAAACTCGCGGCCACCTTCAAGAGCGACACCGCTCGCCCACTCAAAGTGTTTCAGAGAATGCTGGGCCTCATGGCCGCAGCATCGCCAGTGTTACAGCTGGGCCTGCTCCGCATGCGCCCCCTTCAACGCTGGTTGAAACCACGGGTTCCACACAACGCATGGCGTCATGGACCCCTGCATATCAGGGTGAATCAGGCCTGTGTAACAGCCCTGACCCCCTGGAAGAACCCACGGTGGATGGAGAAGGGCGTGGCCATGGGGTTGGTCCACACCAGGAAAGTTGTCACGACAGACGCCTCCAACACAGGTTGGGGGGCGCTGTGCGAAGGCAAACCGACCTTCGAAGGCGGAGAAGGGCTTCCACATCAACTGCTTGGAAATGTTAGCAGTTTGTCGAGCCTGCCAGTTTTTCCTGCCGGACCTAATAGGACGCCATGTGCTGATTCGCTCAGACAACATGTCCGTGGTGTCCTATATAAATCACCAGGGAGGTGTCTCCTCGAAGCGCCTCTTTATTCTGGCAGATCGCCTTCTGGAATGGGCTCAGCTCAACCTGCGCTCGCTGAGGGCAGCACACCTGCCGGGCAGACTGAACCAAGGAGCGGATATGTTATCTCGGAGCAATGTCCCCTCAGAGGAGTGGATGATCCATCCGCAGGTGGTTCAGAAGATCTGGAAGATCTTTGGCAATGCAGAAGTAGACCTTTTCGCCTCCAAAGACAACTCTCACTGCCCAATTTATTATTCAAAGGACAGGGACGCGTTGGCCCACGACTGGCCCAACCTCCTCCTTCATGCATTCCCCCGATCGCCCTGCTTCCACAGGTCGTCAGGCGTGTCAGGGAACAGGGTCACAAGGTGCTATTGGTGGCCCCTTTGTGGAGGAACCAACCTTGGTTGTAAGAGCTGACTCAGCTACTGACAGCAGCCCCCTGGCCCGTGCCCCTGAGACGGGATCTCCTCTCTCAGGCGAACGGAACAATATGGCACCCTCGACCCGAGCTGTGGGCTCTCTACATTTGGCCGCTCAACAGGAGCCTACTGGCCTCCCAGAGCGAGAGTTAAACACCATTTCTGAGGCTAGAGCCCCGTCTACGAGACGCCTCTACGCCCTTAAGAGGTCTGTTTTCTCCACTTGGTGCCTCAACCGTGGTGAAAACCCCTCTACCTCTGAGTTAGCGGTGGTTCTGTCCTTTCTGCAGGAACTGCTAGATAAAGGACGTTCTCACTCTACACTCAAGGTGTTCGTAGCAGCTATAGCGGCCTTTCATGCCCCTATAGCGGGCCAGTCGGTAGGCAGAGACAACTCAGTTGTCCGTTTTCTGAAGGGAGCCAGGAGGTTGAATCCACCTCGGCCCCTTACTGTCCCTACATGTGATCTGCCCACTGTACTGAGGGCCTTGAAAGGCCCTCCCTTTGAGCCGCTACAGTCTACGAACCTCCGGACACTTTCGCTGAAAACTGCTCTGCTACTAGCACTAGCGTCGGTTAAGCGAGTTGGAGACCTGCAGGCGCTCTCTATTAGCCCTGCCTGCCTGGAATTCGGGCCTAACGACTCCAAGGTCGTCCTGAAACCAAGGCATGGTTACGTACCTAAGGTACTTTCAACCCCGTTCAGAGCTCAGGTCATCACGCTCTCCGCGCTTCCTCCGTCTGAGGAGGACCGGGAGTTATCCTTGTTATGCCCTGTCAGAGCTCTGAGAATCTACTTTGAGTGTTCCGCCCCCTTTAGGCGTACGGAACAGCTCTTTGTTGGCTTCGGTAACCGCGCCAAAGGGCATCCGGTCACGAAGCAGAGACTCTCTAAGTGAATAGTGGATGCTGTCATGCTGGCATACTCTTCTTTGGGCCTGCAATGCCCCATTGGAGTACGAGCCCATTCGACTAGAGGCATCGCCTCGTCATGGGCGTGGTCTAGCGGTGTGTCCATTACAGAGATTTGTGCGGCGGCTGGCTGGGCCACTCCGTCCACATTTGCTAGGTCTTATAACCTGGACATACCGGCCTTACAGGCCAGAGTCCTCTCTGCTTAGATGAGCTTGTATACATACGCTGTGGGAACAATCCTGTCAGAGATTTCTTGACCGCAATGCGCTCAGGCTCTCTGATTGGCACCCTGCATACTCCGGTTAACGGAGTATACAGGAGTCATATGGAACGATCATCCAGGCCGAGCATGACCTCTATGAGTTTAGCTCGCTTTAGCCTGAAGTATACTACTTACTTCCCTATGGGCATTTATGCTTATGGAGGTATATACAGTTGTTCATCTACCTTAGCACGGCGTGATTAAATTCAGTTCCCATATGCGTCTTTATCAAGACGCAGTACGAGTGGAGTATCGACAGGGAACGTACTCGGTTACTGTCGTAACCTCGATTCCCTGAGATACGGAACGAGAACTGCGTACTTTGCCGTGCCAGGTAGCTGCAAGACTCAGTCGTCGCTTCAGTCGAAGTAACCTGAGGATCCTATGGTGAAACGACCGCTTACATAGCCAGATTCCCCGCCCATTTTGGCGGGATCTGGCGGGAATCGTCGCCATAGGTTCGTGCAGCTCCGCTGCCGACCCATTGGTTCGTTTTTTTACCACTGCACGAACCAATAGTCGTGCAGTTTCACTGCGTGATTGAAATAGACTTCAGTTCAGGAGAAAAAAGGCTTTTTCCCATATGCGTCTTTATCAAGACGCAGTACTCGTTCCGTATCTCAGGGAACCGAGGTTACGACAGTAACCGAGTACGTTTTTTTTCAATAGCCTGAAGATTAAGATAAACAATAGTAAAAAATAAAAAAAACAGCTTTGCAGGCATATCACGTCTTACATTTTCATCAAAGCTATACAGTAAAATGCCTTGAAAATGAAGACAGTCAGGGTCATTATGAATAAATATCAATTGACAGAAAGAACAAACCTATAAAGGAAAAATTTTTCTGAGTGCTTGAAAATGAGGAATGGTGTAAGTGCAAGAATGGACTTTGATGTTAGGGGTGAATTTGCCATAACTCAAATACTATTTTATGAGTGTTGGTATATGCAGAGATGATGCGTGCAACAATGGATTTTGATGTTTGGTGTGAATTTGCTTTTAATTTTCTCCAAAACTATACAGTAAAATGACTTGACAATTAATACAGTAATAGTCAGGGTCACTCTGAATAAATATAAATTGGAAGAATGAGCTAACCTATAAAGGAACACTTTTTATGAGTGTTGGAAAATGGGACACAGTGCAAGTGCTATGACGCATTTTGTTGTTTGGGGTGATTTTGCTTTTAGTTTTCTCCAATACTATACAGTAAAATGACTTGATAATTAATACAGTAATAGTCAGGGTCACTCTGAATAAATATCAGTTGAAAGAGTGAGCTAACCTGTAAAGGAACACTTTTTATGAGTGTTGGAAAATGGTACACAGTGCAAGTGCTAGGACGCATTTTGTTGTTTGGGGTGATTTTGCTTTTAGTTTTCTCCAATACTATACAGTAAAATGACTTGATAACTAATACAGTAATAGTCAGGGACACTCTGAATAAATATCAGTTGAAAGAGTGAGCTAACCTATAAAGGAACACGTTTTATGAGTGTTTGAAAATGGGACACAGTGCAAGTGCTAGGACGCATTTTGTTGTTTGGGGTGATTTTGCTTTTAATTTTCTCCAAAACTATACAGTAAAATGACTTGACAATTAATACAGTAATAGTCAGGGTCACTCTGAATATATATCAATTGACAGAATGAGCTAACCTATAAAGGAACACTTTTTATTAGTGTTGGAAAATGGGACACAGTGCAAGTGCTATGACGCATTTTGTTGTTTGGGGTGATTTTGCTTTTAATTTTCTCCAAAACTATACAGTAAAATGACTTGACAATTAATACAGTAATAGTCAGGGTCACTCTGAATATATATCAATTGAAAGAATGAGCTAACCTATAAAGGAACACGTTTTATGAGTGTTTGAAAATGGGACACAGTGCAAGTGCTAGGACGCATTTTTTGTTTGGGGTGATTTTGCTTTTAATTGTCTCCAAAACTATACAGTAAAATGACTTGACAATTAATACAGTAATAGTCAGGGTCACTCTGAATAAATATATATTAGAAGAATGAGCTAACCTATAAAGGAACACGTTTTATGAGTGTTTGAAAATGGGACACAGTGCAAGTGCTAGGACGCATTTTGTTGTTTGGGGTGATTTTGCTTTTAATTTTCTCCAAAACTATACAGTAAAATGACTTGACAATTAATACAGTAATAGTCAGGGTCACTCTGAATATATATCAATTGAACGAATGAGCTAACCTATAAAGGAACACTTTTTATTAGTGTTGGAAAATGGGACACAGTGCAAGTGCTAGGACGCATTTTGTTGTTTGGGGTGATTTTGCTTTTATTTTTCTCCAAAACTATACAGTAAAATGACTTGACAATTAATACAGTAATAGTCAGGGTCACTCTGAATAAATATAAATTGAAGAATGAGCTAACCTATAAAGGAACACGTTTTATGAGTGTTTGAAAATGGGACACAGTGCAAGTGCTAGGACGCATTTTGTTGTTTGGGGTGATTTTGCTTTTAATTTTCTCCAAAACTATACAGTAAAATGACTTGACAATTAATACAGTAATAGTCAGGGTCACTCTGAATAAATATAAATTAGAAGAATGAGCTAACCTATAAAGGAACACGTTTTATGAGTGTTTGAAAATGGGACACAGTGCAAGTGCTAGGACGCATTTTGTTGTTTGGGGTGATTTTGCTTTTAATTGTCTCCAAAACTATACAGTAAAATGACTTGACAATTAATACAGTAATAGTCAGGGTCACTCTGAATATATATCAATTGACAGAATGAGCTAACCTATAAAGGAACACTTTTTATTAGTGTTGGAAAATGGGACACAGTGCAAGTGCTATGACGCATTTTGTTGTTTGGGGTGATTTTGCTTTTAATTTTCTCCAAAACTATACAGTAAAATGACTTGACAATTAATACAGTAATAGTCAGGGTCACTCTGAATATATATCAATTGAAAGAATGAGCTAACCTATAAAGGAACACGTTTTATGAGTGTTTGAAAATGGGACACAGTGCAAGTGCTAGGACGCATTTTCTTGTTTGGGGTGATTTTGCTTTTAATTGTCTCCAAAACTATACAGTAAAATGACTTGACAATTAATACAGTAATAGTCAGGGTCACTCTGAATATATATCAATTGACAGAATGAGCTAACCTATAAAGGAACACTTTTTATTAGTGTTGGAAAATGGGACACAGTGCAAGTGCTAGGACGCATTTTGTTGTTTGGGGTGATTTTGCTTTTAATTTTCTCCAAAACTATACAGTAAAATGACTTGACAATTAATACAGTAATAGTCAGGGTCACTCTGAATAAATATAAATTAGAAGAATGAGCTAACCTATAAAGGAACACGTTTTATGAGTGTTTGAAAATGGGACACAGTGCAAGTGCTAGGACGCATTTTGTTGTTTGGGGTGATTTTGCTTTTAATTGTCTCCAAAACTATACAGTAAAATGACTTGACAATTAATACAGTAATAGTCAGGGTCACTCTGAATATATATCAATTGACAGAATGAGCTAACCTATAAAGGAACACTTTTTATTAGTGTTGGAAAATGGGACACAGTGCAAGTGCTATGACGCATTTTGTTGTTTGGGGTGATTTTGCTTTTAATTTTCTCCAAAACTATACAGTAAAATGACTTGACAATTAATACAGTAATAGTCAGGGTCACTCTGAATATATATCAATTGAAAGAATGAGCTAACCTATAAAGGAACACGTTTTATGAGTGTTTGAAAATGGGACACAGTGCAAGTGCTAGGACGCATTTTCTTGTTTGGGGTGATTTTGCTTTTAATTGTCTCCAAAACTATACAGTAAAATGACTTGACAATTAATACAGTAATAGTCAGGGTCACTCTGAATATATATCAATTGACAAAATGAGCTAACCTATAAAGGAACACTTTTTATTAGTGTTGGAAAATGGGACACAGTGCAAGTGCTAGGACGCATTTTGTTGTTTGGGGTGATTTTGCTTTTAATTTTCTCCAAAACTATACAGTAAAATGACTTGACAATTAATACAGTAATAGTCAGGGTCACTCTGAATATATATCAATTGAAAGAATGAGCTAACCTATAAAGGAACACTTTTTATTAGTGTTGGAAAATGGGACACAGTGCAAGTGCTAGGACGCATTTTGTTGTTTGGGGTGATTTTGCTTTTATTTTTCTCCAAAATTATACAGTAAAATGACTTGACAATTAATACAGTAATAGTCAGGGTCACTCTGAATAAATATAAATTAGAAGAATGAGCTAACCTATAAAGGAACACGTTTTATGAGTGTTTGAAAATGGGACACAGTGCAAGTGCTAGGACGCATTTTGTTGTTTGGGGTGATTTTGCTTTTAATTTTCTCCAAAACTATACAGTAAAATGACTTGACAATTAATACAGTAATAGTCAGGGTCACTCTGAATATATATCAATTGAACGAATGAGCTAACCTATAAAGGAACACGTTTTATGAGTGTTTGAAAATGGGACACAGTGCAAGTGCTAGGACGCATTTTGTTGTTTGGGGTGATTTTGCTTTTAATTTTCTCCAAACTATACAGTAAAATGACTTGACAATTAATACAGTAATAGTCATGGTCACTCTGAATAAATATAAATTAGAAGAATGAGCTAACCTATAAAGGAACACGTTTTATGAGTGTTTGAAAATGGGACAGTGCAAGTGCTAGGACGCATTTTGTTGTTTGTGGTGATTTTGCTTTTATTTTCTCAAAAAACTATACAGTAAAATGACTTGACAATTAATACAGTAATATTCAGGGTCACTCTGAATAAATATAAATTAGAATAATGATTTAACCTATAAAGGGACACTTTTTATGAGTGTTGGAAAATGAAAATGATAATATATATACATACATACATTACATATATATATATATATATATGTACACACACACACACACACACACACATGCACACAAACATTAAAATTAAGAAATAACAATGAATAAAAAACAATAATATTAACATTTATTAACATTAATATGATAATTAGTGTACAATGCAAAAGTTTATGTACAAAAACAATGTATTTACAAACATTAAAATCAAAAATAAAAGTAAAAAAAAGCAAAAGTGTAAAGGAAACGCCGGTATGACAGCTTCTTTACATCCATTTAGACCGCTCTCAGCACCCGTACCGTAAGTGCACGATTAGACGCGCGTGTTAAAAAAAAGTGCGGCTGGCTTGACCGTGCATTTCAAAGCGCGGCTGGCTTGACCGCAGTCGGGTCTGGCGGTAGCACTTTTAGCTTAGCTTAGCATAGTTCATTGATTCGGATTAGACCATTAGCATTTGGTCATCAAAAATGACCAAAGAGTTTCGATATTTTTCCTATTTAAAACTTGACTCTTCTGTAGTTACATCGTGTACTAAGACCGACGGAAAATGAAAAGTTGTGATTTTCTAGTCCGATATGGCTAGGAACTATACTCTCATGCCGGCATAAT
>JALXFT010002763.1:0-34298 GCA_023376895.1 Aspiorhynchus laticeps | reverse complement strand
TTTATTTTCAAGGATTTGATGAGACAACAGTGGTGATAGTCTTTGAGTGAGGTGAGTGGCTTTTCTTGGAAGTATTGTGGATAGTGCGCTGACATTCTGACTGTGCCTCTGTCTCTTGGCAGGTTCGTGGCAGACAGGAATCCTGGAGAGCCCGTGAGTCACTTGAGTCCACAGCAGTTCAGGTATCTGGATGTGAGAGGTAAGACAGGAGGTAAGTATAAGCAGGAGAGGTACACAGATAAGTATACTCAGCTAGCTATTTGCTGTAGCGTAGCAGTCCTTGGAGTATCCACAGGTCTCAACATCATGGCAGCTTTGTGACTTCAAGATCCGACCGTAGTGCTGTATGAGGAGTGTGCTTATATCCAGGTCCTAATGACTGTGATGAGGAGCAGGTGTGCATGATCAGTAATCAGTTGCAGGTGAAGGTGATCAGTGATGGAGGATACGGGCCATTCTGTGACATTACCTCCCCCTCCCGGACGGCGCGTCCCGCGACGTAATAACAATACCGGGAAGGGGGGGTGGGCGCCCTGGATGTCGGTGGAGGACATGGACACATGGAAGGCATCCAGGGCGGAACTGGAGATTCGGGAAGATATGGCGGGACAGGAGGTTCAGGAGGCCATGGCGGGACAGGAGGTTCGGGAAGCCATGGCGGATCCGGGGACTCGGGAGGCCATGAAGACAGTCTCCTGCCAGGTGAGGCTGGATTGGAAGTGTCTGGGAGCTTCAGGGGGTGATGGGCTGTGATCCCGATCCGGAACAAGATCTTGAGGGCTCGATCCTCTAGCGAGCTGGAGAGAGCGAATGGCATGAATTCTCGTACAAAGTCCAGCGGGTCGTGGATTGCGTAAGCCCTATTAATAAATGAAGCCGCCTCCTCCATATCGGTGTGGTCCGCTTACTTCTTCGGTTTCGGTCGGATCTTCTGTAATGGAACTACAGGACACAAAGGTGAGTGTTGAGAACAGTGAGTTTATTTACAAGGATTTGATGAGACAACAGTGGTGATAGTCTTTGAGTGAGGTGAGTGGCTTTTCTTGGAAGTATTGTGGATAGTGCGCTGGGATTCTGACTGTGCCTCTGTCTCTTGGCAGGTTCGTGGCAGACAGGAATCCTGGAGAGCCCGTGAGTCACTAGAGTTCACAACAGTTCAGGTATCTGGATGTGAGAGGTAAGACAGGAGGTAAGTATAAGCAGGAGAGGTACACAGGTAAGTATACTCAGCTAGCTATTTGCTGTAGCGTAGCGGTCCTTGGAGTATCCACAGGTCTCAACATCATGGCAGCTTTGTGACTTCAAGATCCGACCGTAGTGCCGGATGAGGAGTGTGCTTATATCCAGGTCCTAATGACTGTGATGATGAGGAGCAGGTGTGCATGATCAGTAATCAGGTGCAGGTGAAGGTGATCAGTGATGGAGGATACGGGCCATTCTATGACATTAAGAACCTCCCTGGACGTAGTGGAAAGAAGAAAATTGATGAGAGAACTCTTCGAAGGTTGGTGCGAATGGTGGAAAAAACACCACGTCTAACATCCAAAGTCCTGAAGGACAACCTGGAACAGTCTGGGGTCAAGGTTTCAACATGTACTATACACCGCACACTAAACCAAGCAGGGCAAATCTTTGGGGAGAGCTGAAATCTGCCATTGGGGAAAAGAACCCTGCAAACGTTCAAGAGCTTGAACAAATTGCAAAGGAAGAGTGGGAGAAAATAACAGCAGATAAATGCAAGAAGCTTATAGAAGGCTTCAAGAAACGTTTGGATGCTGTCATTGCTGCGAAAGGGTGTGCAACCAAATATTAAGGAAGGGTGCCTTTATTGCTGCCCGTGCCGTTTTTTCCTGTTTCTTCTTTGAAATTACTTCATGCAAGTTGAAAAACAATGTTCTTTGTTTAATTACTTTGGACCTCCAATTAAAAAATCCTGATGATATAATTTTGGTACATTTTTATTTATTCCTGAAGATATTGTTCAGGTTATGCAAGAAATGAAGGGGTGCCAATAATGGTGACTGTAGGACTGTACAAAATCTTGATTATTTGGCAACATTTGTGAAGAGTATGCAGGTCAAATGCTGCTCAACTTACTGATGCTTAAATATAGTCTTTTCTATTCTTATGGTAACACTTACTTGGTTTTACCATGGTGCAAATGAAAGTGGCAACAGATGCTCTGGAGAGACAACAGCAAGACAAGCACCAAAAGGGAATGGTTTTGCAGGTGATGGCCACAGATAATTGCTCTCTCCTTGTCCTTCCTGACTGATTTGTCTCTAGTCTTGTGATTTTAGGGTCCTTCTCACTCCTTGTATCATGAGGCAGTACCTGCAACACAATCAGGTTGCACAGATAGCCCAGCTCTGGATGTTACATCCGTATGTGCTGTAGTAAGGAGGATTGGTGTGTCTCCCGGCACAGTCTCAAGAAGATGGAAGATATACTGGGAGATGGACCATTACACAAGGAGAGTTGGACAGGGCCGTAGAACTGAAACAGAAAGAATTGTCACAACTGTCTCTCTCTGAATGTGAGCAAAACTAAAGAGCTGATTGTAGACTTCAGGAAGAGACAGCAGCGGCCCTACACTCCTCTTATGATCAGTGGGACCCCTGTGGAGAGGGTGAGCAGCTTCAAGTACCTCGGTGTAAACATCTCCGAGGACCTGACTTGGACTACACACATTCAAACACAGGTTAATAAAGCCAGGCAAAGACTGTACCATCTGCGACAGCTGAGGAAATTCAGGGTCTCACCAACAATCCTGAAAACTTTCTATTCAGGGGCCATAGAAAGTGTATTGTCTCAGTGCATCTCAGTGTGGTATGGAAACAGCTCCAGTCAAGACTGCAAGGCCTTGCAGAGAGTTGTGCGCTTAGCTGAGCACATCTCTGGGTCTGCTCTCCCTCTCTGCAGGACATCTACCTCAAATGCTGCAGAAGCAGATCTGTCAAAATCACCAAAGACTCAAATCACCCTGGTAACAGTCTCTTCATTTTGCTACCATCTGGTAAGCGCTTCCGTAGCCTGATGGCAAAAACTGAGAGACTTAGGATTAGCTTCTTCCTCCAGGCCATCGGGCTCCTAAACTCCTAAACTCAAACTCGGTCTCATAACATCAACATGACTCAATTTAATAATCAGGAAGTTATTAATAATTGTTCTACCATTTGTATTGCTGATATGTAAATACCCTGTACCACCTGTTTGCACATCTTCTCGCACATTCCTTCTTATATTATCATTTATTAAGTCTACAGTATACTGTCCTGCACACTTTTTTTTGTTGCACATTTTATTTTATTTTTATTCTCTACTTCATTCATTTTTTTTATATTTATGTATATTCTTTGTGTTTGTATTCCATATAATTGCACTGTCCATGGAGCGGACCTGACTAACATTTCACTTCTGGTTATACTCTATAATTGTGTATGTGACAAATAAAAAAATCCAACCTGATCTCACAGAATTCCTTGTAATGTCCACGGACCCTTAACTCCGAATCTGTAGTGGCATCACGGAATCGCCAGAAATTCCGTGATGGGCTCACAGAAGCGATACCAATGCAAGTCGGTGACAGGCATCAGCCGTGGTCCACGCACGGATCCACTGGTTGTCACCAAAGCGATACTGGGAATTTTATCGTCATAATTAAATTATATATTGGGTATCAACATTGCCATTATTGCATATATTGTCAGGTTCTGTGCTCTGTTATGCCTTAGATTCGCCACTTGATGGCGCTATTTTCCCTGAGTCTCCTTGTCTCTGCTATTAGGATGATTAGTTCCAGCTCTGACTCGTTTTGTTTCCCTATATAGGTGGTCCTCTTTTTGTCACTCTTGCTTGGTTATTTGAACTATGCTGGTGCCTCTGGCCTCTCTGTAAGTTTTTGAGTCTTTTTGTTTCGTTGCTATTTTTGCCATTGGATGTATTTAGCACTAGTTTCCTTTTAAGAGGATTTTTGCCCTTTGGAGTTCTTTATCTTTTTTGGAACTGTTTATTTTTTCCAAGACCAGATTTTTGTTGGGATTGTATGCTAATACCTTTTGTTTTTGCTCTTGGAAATAAAGAACTCATTTTTTGTGACTTTTTTTGGTGCCTCGCATTTGGGTCCAACACCCCTCTGTGTAACAGTGGTAGAGCATCACACTATGGCACCGGAGACCCGGGTTTGAGTCCTGGTCCTGACAGAATAACCAAGCCAACACATGGACCCAGCTGAGTCCTCTGCTAATGACCTTTTGGGAGTGGTAGCTCAGCATGAGGCCACAGTTAAGCGCCATGAAGAAGCTCTGTCACAGCAGGAGTCACTCATGGAGAAACACTCCCACCTACTTTCTGATCTCATGTCCTCAATGCGCCACTTGTTTGAGAGACTGCCCCAAGCCCCAGACCCTGCTCCCGCTCCCACACCTGCCACCTCTTTGGCAGGTGCAGTTCCCCCAGTAGTTGAACCTCGCCTACCCCCTCCTCAACGGTTCTCTGGAGATCCTGAAGTATGTGAGGGATTTTTGACTCAATGTTCCCTTACATTCCAGTTGCAGCTGTCCACCTTCCCCTCTGACCAGGCCAAGATTGCTTACGTCCTTACCCTCCTGGCGGGTAAGGCCTTGGCCTGGGCCACGGCTGTCTGGAATGCCCAAGCTCCCTGTTGCACTAGTTACTCTTCTTTTGAGGCAGAGTTTAAGCGGGTATTTCATCATCCTCTCTCCGGTCGACAGGCTTCTAAGCAGCTTCTAACTCTTCGCCAGAGAACCCACAGTGCAGCGGAATATGTCATCCAATATCGTACGCTTGCCGCAGGCAGTGGGTGGAACGATGAGGCTCTCATCGTTTGCTTTGAGAACGGGCTCTCGGAGGAGCTCAAGGATGAATTGGCTACCCGAGATCCTGTGTACTCCCTGGAAAGGATTATCGATCAGGTCATTTGGTTGGATAATCACCTGAGACAAAGACGGATACCTAGACCTAACACTCTTACTCCTCAGTCCTTCCGCCAGCCTTTTACCTCGGGTTCTGTACCTCTTGAGTCTCCAGAGCCCATGCAACTAGGCAGAACCCAGTTGTCTGCCCAAGAACGTACTCGCCGGATGAATTCCCATCTTTGCCTCTACTGTGGACTTCAGGGCCATTATCGCTCACTATGTCCTAAGTTGAAGGAAAACTCCCAGTCCCGAGCAGGAGGGGGAGAGCTGTCTCGGGAGTAACCCAGTTAGTCTCTCCAAGGAACACTGGTTTGTTCCTGCCGGTCACTCTCGAGAGCGGGGGCAAGCTACACCAGATGCAGGCCTTAGTTATTCTGGGGCTGCAGGAAATTTTATGGACATTGCCATGGCTTCCCGTCTCCAAGTGCCTGTTAACCCTCTGTCCTCCCCTCTAGAAATCATTGCTTTGGATGGCAGACCCATTGCCCCTGGGTCTGTTACCAAGATCACTGATCCCCTCACCGTCTCTGTATCTCATCATCTTCAAAATATGGCTTTTCATTTAATCAGCTCCCCTGAATTACCCTTAATCCTAGGACACCCCTGGCTCACGCGTCACAATCCCCACATCAACTGGTTGAGCGGGGAGGTTTTGAGTTGGGGGTCACTGTGCCAAGACTCGTGCCTAAAGAGTCCTAGGATTATTCCCGAAGACCTCAAGTCCATTGACCTCTCCCGAGTTCCCTCTGAGTATCATCACTTACAGTCTGTGTTCTGCAAAGACAGAGCCAAGGTCTTGCCCCCCCACAGACCTTATGATTGCGCAATCGAGCTGCTGCCTGATTCATGCCCTTCTCGAGGACGCATCTTTTCCCTATCCTCGCCTGAGCGGAAAGCAATGGAAGCTTATATCAATGAGTCTCTTGCTGCTGGGATCATTAGACCATCCACATCACCCGCTGGAGCTGGGTTTTTCTTTGTTGGGAAAAAGGATGGTGGGCTCCGACCCTGCATTGATTATAGAGCTCTCAATCGGATCACTGTTCATAATCGTTACCCACTCCCACTCATGACATCTGCTTTTGAGTTGCTCCAAGATGCCAAGATCTTCTCCAAGCTTGACTTGCGCAATGCATACCACCTTGTACGTATCAGGCCAGGGGATGAGTGGAAAACTGCCTTTAACACCCCTACAGGGCATTATGAATACCTTGTTATGCCCTTTGGCCTCACTAACGCCCCTGCTGTTTTCCAAGCCCTTATTAATGACGTGCTCCGGGACATGCTCAACAAGTTCGTTTTTGTCTACCTAGATGACATTTTGATTTTCTCAAGATGCCTTCAGGAGCATGTGAGTCATGTCCGAAAGTTCTTGGGACGGCTTCTAGAAAACCACCTCTACGTCAAACCCGAGAAGTGCGAGTTCCACACAACTAACACTCAGTTTCTGGGGTTTATCATCAGGCCGGGGCAAGTTCGGATGGATCCCAAGAAGGTACAGGCTGTATTGGACTGGCCGGTCCCCACCTCTGTTAAGGAGGTACAAAGGTTCATTGGGTTTGCCAATTTCTATAGAAAGTTTGTGCGGAACTTTAGCTCTGTGGCGGCCCCTCTCACTGCTCTTACCAGGGGTCACTCCACCAAGTTTGCTTGGAATTCTGAGGCCGAGACAGCCTTTCTTGAGCTCAAGCGCTGCTTCACGTCTGCCCCTGACCTGTCCATCCCTGACCCTGAACTGCCTTTTATTGTTGAGGTGGATGCTTTGGACGTTGGCATTGGAGCTGTTCTCTCCCAGAGAGGGAGGAATGACAGGCTGCACCCATGTGCATTTTTGTCCCATTGGCTCAGCCCTACTGAGAGGAATTATCACGTGGGGGACCGGGAATTGTTGGCCGTTAAGTTAGCCCTGGAGGAGTGGAGGCACTGGCTTGAGGGGGCCAAACACCCATTCCAGGTGCTGACTGATCACAAGAACCTGGAGTACATCCAGCAGGCCAAGCGTTTAAACCCCCGCCAGGCTCGGTGGTCACTTTTTTTCAACCGGTTCGATTTTATCCTCTCTTTTTGACCGGGGTCTAAGAACCTTAAACCCGATGCACTCTCTCGAGTCTACGCCAATGTGTCCCGAGAAGATGCCCCATGCCCACTTTACCTACATTTCACTACTGATTATACCCTGTATGATTGTGTATGTGACAAATAAACAAGAACCTTATTCCCACAGCCAGAATCGTTGCCCCAGTGCGTTGGGCTTTGGAGACCGCGGTACGTCAAGCCCAAACACGAGAAGCAGATCCTGGAGGAGGCCCAGAGAACCGTTTGTACGTCCCTAAGTCTGTTCGAGCTCAGGTTCTCCAGTGGGCTCACACGTCCTCGTTTTCCTGCCATCCTGGGATCTCACGCACACTTGAGTTTCTGCGAAGGCGCTTTTGGTGGCCTACAGTTAAAACGGACGTTACAGCCTTTGTCAAAGCCTGCCCCGTGTGCAATCAGAACAAGACGTCACACCTTCTCCCTCAAGGTCTCCTGTCCCTCATCGTCCTTGGTCACATCTCTCACTTGATTTTATAACTGGTCTTCCCCCGTCTCAAGGCAATACTACAATATTTGTAATTGTCGACCGCTTCTCCAAGGCCGCCCGGTTCTTTCCCCTACCTAAACTCCCCTCCACCAAAGAGACAGCTGAGCTCATCACCACCCACGTATTTCGAGTGTTTGGCATCCCTCTAGACATCGTGTCTGACCGGGGACCCCAGTTCTCGTCCCGGTTTTGGCGAGCTTTCTGTCAGTCTCTGGGAACTAAAGTTAGTTTATCCTCAGGCTTTCATCCAGAATCCAATGGACAGACTGAAAGAGTCAACCAGGATCTTGAGTCTACTCTGAGATGCATGGTAGGCAGCAACCACTCGTCCTGGTCCTCTTACCTGATTTGGGCGGAGTATGCTCATAATACCCTTCGCTCATCATCCACTGGCTGTTCACCTTTTGAGTGCCAGTTTGGCTATACCCCTACTCTCTTCCCCGAGCAAGAGACTGAAGTGGCGGTGCCCTCTGTCCAAAGTCATATTATGCGCTGTAGACGGATCTGGAGAACTGTTCGTGCAAATCTTCTCCGGACCTCTGGTCAGCACCAGACCCAGGCCAACCGAAGACGCAGACCAGCACCTTCTCTGCGGGTTGGTCAACGGGTCTGGCTTTCCACTAGGAACCTTCCGCTCAGGGTGGAGTCCCGCAAGCTGAGTCAGAAGTTCATCGGGCCTTTCAAGATAGCTAGGAGAGTAAACCCTGTCACTTATCGTTTAACTTTACCCCGTTCACTTCAAATTAATCCCACTTTTCATGTATCTCTACTAAAACCTGTTTTGTGTTCTCCTTTTGTTGCTCCAGGTAAAGCCCCTCCTCCTCCTCGGGTCATTGGGGGTCGGCCAGCGTTTACAGTCCACAGGATACTGGACGTTCGTTAAGTTTGGGGCTCCCGGCAGTATCTTGTGGACTGGGAGGGCTATGGTCCTGAGGAGTGCTCCTGGGTTCCCGCCAGGGACATCCTGGATCCCGAGTTGATTCGAGAGTTTAGAGCACGAGTAGGGGGCCGATCTGGAGGTAACGTCAGGAGCCGTTCATAGGAGGGGGGGTCCTGTCAGGTTCTGTGCTCTGTTATGCCTTAGATTCGCCACTTGATGGCGCTATTTTCCCTGAGTCTCCTTGTCTCTGCTATTAGGATGATTAGTTCCAGCTCTGACTCGTTTTGTTTCCCTATATAGGTGGTCCTCTTTTTGTCACTCTTGCTTGGTTATTTGAACTATGCTGGTGCCTCTGGCCTCTCTGTAAGTTTTTGAGTCTTTTTGTTTCTTTGTGTTTCGTTGCTATTTTTGCCATTGGATGTATTTAGCACTAGTTTCCTTTTAAGAGGATTTTTGCTCTTTGGAGTTCTTTATCTTTTTTGGAACTGTTTATTTTTTCCAAGACCGGATTTTTGTTGGGATTGTATGCTAAGACCTTTTGTTTTAGCTCTTGGAAATAAAGAACTCATTTTTTGTGACTTTTTTTGGTGCCTAGCATCACACTACGGCACCGGAGACCCGGGTTCGAGTCCCGGTCCTGACATATATGTCGGGGTGTGATTTTTCAATGTAAACAGCCACAACAGTTTTATTTATATTACATTACACATTTATGAGCTTCAACCCAACCCCTGTCCACCAACCCCTGTCCATAAACCTACCATTTGTCAATAAAACAGAAGATATAACAGACAGACACAACTACCGTCATAATTTATTCAAAAAGTATTAATGTTCCAAGTCTTCCGAGGCAAAACCATTGATTTGCGAGAGGAATAGACGCGATCGCCGTCTCCGTCTGCCGTAAAAGCTCTTCCTATGTGCTGCAGTCTCTGTGCGTAAATTCAAAAAATGCCGCCAGATGAAGCCTTACGTCAGCTTTGGTTGTGAAATGCCATTGGCTCTTGCGTGTCTCGTGATCGATTGCGTCATGCTGTTGAGACAGTCTATTGGCTCTTGTATGTCTCATGACCGATTGCGTCATGCTACGGGACGGGAGTATGTTTTTGAATGAGATGTGAGCGCGTTAACGGAGCGGGATCATTTTCAGCGATTAAAACCTTGTGTTTTACTCTCTTCTTCGCATAAAGACTTCGTATAGCTTCAGAAGACTTGGAATGCAACACGACTTGTTTGTAATGCTTTTATACTGCTTGTTTACGGTCAGTTTTTGCAATAAATACCTGTGACTGCACTTATCTTTGCCTGTTACGTGTTTTATATTGTTCAGAGGTGGGTAGGTTTAGGGTAGGGGTGGGTTAGGTGCTCCAGTGAAAGTATACATTTATATATAAATGTAACTGCATCGGAGTCATTCTTTTTACGTGGTCCACACAAGTCAATTGAGGCAGCGCTGGTGTTGAACCAGTGTTTTATTGACAAATGGTAGGTTTAGGGGCAGGGGTTGGGTTACGTTCTGATAAATGTGTAATGTAATATAAATAAAACTGTTGTGGCTGTTTACATTGAACAATCACACCCCAACATATATGCAATAATGGCAATGCTGATACCCAATATATAATTTAATTATGACGATAAAATTCCAAGTATCGCGTTGGTGACAACCAGTGGATCCGTGCGTGGACCACGGCTGATGCCTGTCACTGACTTACATGGGTATCGCTTCTGTGAGCCCATCACGGAATTTTCGGCGATTCCGTGATGCCACCACAGATTCGGAGTTAAGGGTCCGTGGTCATTACACGGAATTCTGTGAGATCAGGTTGAAAAAATCTTGAATCTTGAGAAGGGCTATAACCCAGCAGCAGGACCGCTATCAATCAGCAGGTCCACCATTGGTGCCACTTTCTCTTCACGGATGAGAGCAGGTTCACACTGAACACATGTGACAGATGTGAAAGAGTCTGGAGATGCTGTGGAGAATGTTATGCTGTCTGCAACATCTTCCAGCATGATAAGTTTGGCAGTGGGTCAGTGATGGTCTGGGGAGGAATATCTTTGGAGGGTCGCACAAGTCTCCATGTGCCAACAGTACCTTTACTGCTGTTAGAGACCGAGATGAAATCCTCAGAGCTGCTGTCAGATCTTACGCTGGTGCAGTGGACTCTGGGTTCCTCCTGGAGCAGGACAGTACCTGACCTCATGTGTTCAGAGTGAACAGACAGTTTCTGGATGATAAAGGCATTGATGGCATTGACTGACCCTCATGTTCCCCAGACCTGAATCCAACTGAGAACCTCTGGGACGTTATGGTTGGATGAGTCTAATTAAAATATTTTCAATTTCCACATTACACAATGCATATACGTAATGATTTTCAACATAATTATTTTGCAAATTGAATGAATGAATGAATGATGCATTTTTATAGCGCTTTTATTGTGTATTGCTGTACACCCAAAGCGCTTTACAATCATGTGGGGGGGGGGGTCTCTCCTCAACCACCACCAGTGTGCAGCATCCACTTGGATGATTTTCTGTTGGATGAAATTATCTCTGAAAATATTATTTTGATTAATCTGAAGTGCAACAAATCACACAACAACTTTGAGGAGTATTTCTCATCATTCTTCACAGCTGTTATGATGTTCTCTGGCCTCCTCAGTGGATTTGGTGCTTCACACTGAAACTGCAGCTGTAGACGATTTGATAAAGATGTGCAGAGTGACACAAACATTAATGTACACGTTATAAATACACATTATAAATATGCAAATAATTTGGAGTGCTCTCTATATTTCAGTTTTGTATTACATATTTACAGTAGATGAGAATCAGTCATGTCCAGAAGTGTCCAGTAGAGGGCAGTATTCTCTCTCAATGACTACTGTTATCAGTGTTATATGAGTCAGATGTGATTCTCTCACACCTGGGGTCTGTAGCATGAAGCTTCCAGCAAAGAGACACATCTCTGACACAAAACACTCCACCAGTTTATCTTGCTCCAAATTAAAAGGCACTACATAATAAAACATTTTTAAAGATAAAATCGTCTGACTTTTAGAGATGATTATTTATTATAATTATTCTATCACTGAAAAAAAAAAAAATCATTGAATTTGCTAAAAAAACATTAAGGTAAGTGGTTGCATTTAATTTATTTTAGCTACATTTAAATAAACAAATTAGGTGGACTAAGTTTCAACATATACAGGATTAGAATAGAATTCAATTTTAAATAAGACAGGAATATTTTTTTCTACAACAACAACAGTAGTGTTTACAACAGCAAAACCACCATACCCTGTAAACACAACAACAACAACAACAACAACAACAATAATAATAATATAATTCCAGATTAATTAAGAGATGCAAATAATGTCTTTAACATTTAAACTTAAAATGGTCTTTTCTGTTCTGTGTTTCTTTTTCAAACCTGCGTCATGGCATTTGCTGCTGTATCAATACAGAAGCATCCATTTCGATGCACATATCATCAGCAAGCAGCACAGCCCTATTAAAAGCTGTGTTCATGTGCCCCTTTTATACTTTGAGCACCTGCCCCTCCAAAGGTCCCTGCACGGCCCTGATAACAGGAATATAACAGCTTGTGAGTAAACTGTTTTTGTAGTATTGTCTTATCAATATCCGTTAAGGAAGACTGTAAAGCTTTTGTATGTAAAAAAATAAATAAATAAATAAACACACTGTGACGAGTGGGGCGGGGCCGAGAGCTGTGGGAACGGAGCGAGGCCGGTGGAATTTATGATGATGAGCAACACCTGCACCACTCACCGGTCTGGAGTCCCACGGAGGAGCTCCGGAAGGATAAAAGGAGGAGCGATGACAGTGCAAGAGGAGAGAGGACCAGGCCTGGACTTTAGTTTGTGTTTTGTATGCGGCAGTCGTCCGTGAGGGGCTGCCGCTTTACTTTTGTGTTTGTTTATTTGTATTATTAAACTTGTTGAATGTTCGCCGGTTCCCACCTCCTTCTTCCCGTTCTACGAACTGTGTTACATTGGTGCCGAAACCCGGGAGGAAGGAGGGACATGCTGTCAGAAGAAGCCCTCGCTGCTGAGGGGGATCGCGGTGCTGAGGAGGTCGGGCAGCACGGAGAAGCGGAGACTGCCAGGACCGCCAGGGGCTGCCCAAGGTGGTGGTGCTGGAGCGATCGACGATCAGGTGGGACGGAAGGCTCGCTGCCGTGCTCCGGGGTCAAGGAGGGTGGCTGCCGTCCGAGAGGGAGCGGAGGAGTGGGCGCCGTTCGCCATGTTGGGGGAGGAGCAGGGAACGGGGACTCGCTGCCGGCTGCCCTCAAACCGGAGGAGCCATCGCCGTCCGCCAGGAGGCGGAGCGTTGAGCCATCCACCATGTTGGGGAGGAGCAGGGAACGGGGACTCGCTGCCGGCTGCCCTCAAACCGGAGGAGCCATCGCCGTCCACCAGGAGGCGAAGCGTCGAGCCGTCCACCAAATGATGTCCAATTCCATCGCATGCACCGCGAGTGAGAGCCTCGCAGCTGGTTGAGGACCGAGCGGCAGTGTGTCGGGGAACCGGACCGAGAATTTTTTTTTTTCTTTTCCTCTCTCCCCTCTCTCGTCTCTGTCTCTCCTCATCCTTCCGTCTCCTATTCTCTTGCCTCGTCTGTCCTTACCCCCAGGTATGCCACGGCCGCCGTGATCGGCTCCCCCCAGAGAGGGGGGGGAATAATAATCATAAATCAAACTTTCACTTTTTAATACTTGGTTGCAAATCCTTTGCAGTCAATTACAGCCTGAAGTCTGGAACGCATAGACATCACCAGACGCTGGGTTTCATCCCTGGTGATGCTCTGCCAGGCCTCTACTGCAACCGTCTTCAGTTCCTGCTTGTTCTTTGGGCATTTTCCCTTCAGTTTTGTCTTCAGCAAGTGAAATGCATGCTCTATCGGATTCAGGTCAGGTGATTGACTTGGCCATTGCATAACAGTCCACTTCTTTCCCTTCAAAAACTCTTTGGTTGCTTTTGCAGAATGCTTTGGGTCATTGTCCATCTGCACTGTGAAGCGCCGTCCAATGAGTTCTGAAGCATTTGGCTGAATATGAGCAGATAATATTGCCCGAAACACTTCAGAATTCATCCTGCTGCTTTTGTCAGCAGTCACATCATCAATAAATACAAGAGAACCAGTTCCACTGGCAGCCATACATGCCCACGCCATGACACTACCACCACCATGCTTCACTGATGAGGTGGTATGCTTAGGATCATGAGCAGTTCCTTGCCTTCACAGTTCTGGAACAACATCCTATGGACAGATGAGACCAAGATCAACTTGTACCAGAGTGATGGGAAGAGAAGAGTATGGAGAAGGAAAGGAACTGCTCATGATCCTAAGCATACCACCTCATCAGTGAAGCATGGTGGTGGTAGTGTCATGGCGTGGGCATGTATGGCTGCCAGTGGAACTGGTTCTCTTGTATTTATTGATGATGTGACTGCTGACAAAAGCAGCGGGATGAATTCTGAAGTGTTTCGTGTTGTAATTCCTACACCGTTCACCTGATTTGGATGTAAATACCCTCAAATTAAAGCTGACAGTCTGCAGTTAAAGCACATCTTGTTCGTTTCATTTGAAATCCATTGTGGTGGTGTATAGAGCCAAAAATGTTAGAATTGTGTCGATGTCCCAATATTTATGGACCTGACTGTAGATAATGCATGATCATAGATAATCTTATTCTGAAACACAGTCTAACCTTAAACATCGATTTCATCCTCCTTTACAGCTGATTCCGAGGTCAATCAAGTCCTTTGAAGGTCTTGGGAGAAGCCAGGAACTTGGCTTCTTGGGAAAAAAAACAAAATTAATGACAACAATATTTCTCTGAGGACCCATTCTGCTAAATTGATTGTGCAGCCACACAGTGGCTCTGTTCACACCTGGCATTAGCATGCATCTTGGGTGATGCACAAGTGAACCGACACTAGACGCATATGGCCACATTCTTTTATTACAGGGTTAGTTCAAAAATGAAAATTTCATTGTTTACTCAGACAAGACTTTCATTATCTTTGAAACACAATTGAATATATTTTAATAGAATATAAGATTTCTGTCCCTTGAATGACAGTCCATGCAACTACCACTTTCATACTTCAAAAACTTCACATAGAGATCTAATCCATAAAGAGATCTAATCCATACGTATCATGTGGTTTAGTCCAAATGTTCTGTTTATGTTCTCTGATCAGTTTAAATGTGGAAAAAAATAAATAAATACAGTCTGTTCATTATATAAAGCAATCGAGTCTCTTCAGAAAATGTGGACTAAACCACTCGATTCACTTGGATTAGTTTTATTATCTCTTTATGAACTTCTTGAAGCATCAAAGTGGTAGTTGTGCAGACTGTCAATGGAAGGACAGAAATTTCTCAGGTTTCATTTAAAATATCTTCGTGTTTTGTTTGGAATGACAGAGAGTGAGAAATGACAATCTTTGACAATCCAACAGTTTTTGGGTCAACTAACCATTTATCTTTTTGCATTTTGATATCTTAAATTAATAATTAGTAAATTCCAGGTGTGAACATAAGCAGTTATTGAGTGGCTGCCCCGTTAAACTTTAATTGTTCATATTAATTTGTGTTGCACATAGAAAAACATATATAACAGACTCACAATTCTGTCTTCATCTTCAGCATTCTGCTCTTTTCTTGAAGGGCTTCCGTCACTCACACTCAGTATCATCAGACTCCCAGTTTGCAATCTTATGAGAGGAGCTTCCTTCACTTGACACTGCAGAAGTCTGGGACAATTCTACTGAATTTTTATTTTTTTTAAAAACACACTTGTTTCAGTAATTTAGTTTACATTAGGACTGTAAATATGGTAAATAATTGTGATTACCCCTAATTTTGAGTATGCTGAGAGCGGTCTATAATACGGGTGTCAAATCATAAACTTATTTACATCCTTCATTCTAGGGTCAATTAAATGACTGTTAAAGTTAATAGACAAAACCTTGTGCAATATTCACATGGAGGCCTGAAACAATTTAAGTATTTATTTAATCTGATTATTAAACACATTTATATAATTTTAAAGAATAACATGAGTAATAAGGCATCTTAAAATTAACAGTGTACTACATTAGAATAAATTAACACATTTAGAATTGATCTGACTATTAATTTATTGTTTATAATGTGAAAAGAAAATACAGATAGATTCAGACATATCTTAGTCCATTAAAACTCAACTTTGTATATCTGGAAATATTTAGGACATTATTTAACCCAAAATAGCATGTCATATGAATTGAAAAAGACTGGTTTCAAGCTAAAGTACCTGCGTGGGCACTGAAGGAAACTGAACGACTGACAGATTTACAGTTTAACGTACCTTTAACTCACTTTCACGATGCTTGCATAAACGTAATTGTCATAAGAAAAACTTGATGGTAACGCGTTTGTGTCTTGACGCAGATGACGACACGACAGACATGATATTCAGCGCTGAGAACAAGCATCGTACAGATTATGCAATTCACACTTAAGCCTAGGGCGAACAAAGTTTTTAAACACGCTCTAATTTCATAGTTTTGCATTAGATAACGTCAATTAAATGACTGGTAAATGTTCCGCGTTACACCAACTCCTTCTGCAGAAAGACTGCTCGTTTACAGCGGGTGCGACTCGACATTTTATGCATCACAAAACGAGACCGTTAGCGCATTAATGTTCAACAATCCCACTATTACCGTTTCAAAGCATAGAAACAGCGTAATGCCACACTCAATGCTTTCAAAAACACATATAAATTTACCGTTTGATGAATTCTCTCTTCTGAGTAGAAAACCACCCAAATGTGGCTGCTTCAGACTCGTAGTAAGACCAGGCCTCGGCGGGAATGAGGCGAGAGGATCTGTCAACGAACCAAAATGAAAGAAGCTGAAAGTATAATGTTATATAACATAAATTGTAAGCGCATTAATGTTACAAAAAAAATATTTGACCTTTTTTCAGGTAACGTTAATTGAACCGGCAAGAGAAACTTTAGCTCTTCTGTAGGCTAATGTTACATCTCTGCACCTCACCAACTTAACACTGTAAACCTGACAAAAACACTCGCAGTTAGTCATTTAGAAATGTGTTCACCACCAATCATATATTGAGTAAAATTATCAACAAAAAAATGTTTTTCCCGTGTAATTTTATAAAGAGAAAAGCAATACAACTTACCGTCTCGGTCGCATGAAGAAAAAATGGCGTCCTCGCTACGCAGTCATTGAGGGGTGGAGTCCAGACTATTCGGCGGGTTTTTTATTCCGCACTTTCAGTGTAAGAGTGAAATTACACCAGACATGTTCACAAGTCTCTGAGGTCCAAGTCCAAGTCAAGTCTCAAGTCTTTGAGGTCAAGTCTCAAGTCTTTAAAGCGGAGTCCAAGTCAAGTCTCAAGTCTTTAAAGCGGAGTCCAAGTCAAGTCTCCAGTCTTTAAAGAGGAGTCCAAGTCACGTCTCAAGTTTTTAAAGCGGAGTCCATGTCACGTCTCAAGTCTTTAAAGTGGAGTCCAAGTCACGTCTCAAGTTTTTAAAGTGGAGTCCAAGTCACGTCTCAAGTCTTTAAAGCGGAGTCCAATTCAAGTCTCAAGTCTTTAAAGAGGAGTCCAAGTCACGTCTCAAGTTTTTGAGGTCCAAGTCTAAGTCACGTCTCAAGTCTTTGAGGTCCAAGTCTAAGTCACGTCTCAAGTCTTTGTTCTATTTATTAGCAACAGTTCTTTCAGCTTGTTATTGAGGCTAAATCAGTTTTGAAATACTGATTTCACGATATAATTTTATCAACAACAACAAAAAAAAAACTTAAAATTTAAGACAAATTAGAAATGAAAAGGTGTCCATTTATTATTAATTGTCAGATAAAATGCAGCACATTTCTTTGTAAAATTGAAACATGTCAAACAACAAAACTAAATTTTAAAACAAACCCCAATTAATCAAATTAATTACACAAATGAAATAAATCTCATATAAACAAACTAAGGCTTTGTGCACTTTTTCAAGTTAAAATGAGAGGCAACCACTGTATTTTAAACACAACACAATCCAAACAAAGAGGCTGCATACAGGTACATCTCATGTACACCCCATTATTGTGGTTTCAAAGAACAAGAGATACCCAGAATTTATACTGTATAGATGGTTATTTATTGAAACTCAAATGTAAATATTCTGAGATACTGATTTTTGACTTTCATTAGCTGTAAACTCTAATCATCAAAATTAAAACAAAAAAACTTTTGAAGTGTTTTACTTTACATGTAATGAATCTAAAATATTTGAAAGTTTCAGTTTTTGAAATAAGTTACTAGAAAAAATTAACTTTTTCACCATATTGTAATTTTCTGAGATGTACCTGTACATCCAGCACGAGCAGTTTTTAATCTGAATTGGATTGTATAATTTCGAAATTTGAAGCAAAAACAAAATGGTCTGACTTTAGTTTTGTGAAACTATTCTACATAAACCATCTGTACGAAACAAAACCGCACAGGCTGAATTAATGAAGATTCACTCTCTGCCAGCAGGTGGCGCTTGAACATCAATTAAACATCGTTTCCTTGGTTTCCGCTGTAAACAAAGCAGCGCTGCGGTTATGAACACTTATATGCATTATACGGAGGCAAGATGAAAAGAAAATACCATCTAAACTTTTTTAAGACAGTTTCCCTCAGAGATACATTCATATAAACTACTATACCACATGACTTGCGTTTTTTACGAGTCTCATGAGTCACGAGTCCAAGTCAAGTCTCGAGTCAGCTGTTCACGAGTCCAATGCTGCGTCCCAATTCGCATACTATCCGTCCTAAATAGTATTCGAAAATAGAATTATATCCCAAATCATAGTATGTTTAAAAAGGTATGCCAAAGATTCCCGGATGGTCTACTACTTCCGGTTAGAATTCGAAGTGCAGATCGATGCACACTCTAACGGCTAATATTGCCCACAACACATTGCGCGGTGGACGAGGATTCGATTAGAACTACAAACACGCATAAAAAGTGTTTAAAAACTACAAACATGGCGGATATGCGAGACCAACGGACAGGTAGAGAAAGGGATTTGAGTGATAAATAATCAATGTCTAACCTGATTAAAATATATTTATTTAACGTTATCCACATTATATTTCATCTGCAGCAACACTGTGAACTTTTATAATGATACGTTTGGTCGTTAACTTTGAAATGCATCATTATGCAACACATGAGCAGAGTTGTCAGCATGAAAGACACACGATGTGCCTCTTTATTTCTCTCCAATACGGTAGGAAATCAAATTAAACGAAATGTGGATGATGTTAACTGTGATAAGATGATTGACAGGACAGTTTAAACAGTTACAGGATGCTCGTAAATAAGCAACAGAGCGTCCGTTAAAGAAGCAGCTATGACGAAGTAGTGTCCCAAAGCTTGCCTACTATTCTGCTACATACTCAAAAGTATGTACTTTTTCTTCACAAAAACAGTACATACTTTTAAGTCTTTATTTATGCGACTTAAGTGCGACTCGAGTCCATGTCGCAGACACGAGTTTCCATCTCTGAATTACACCATATAACAACACTGAACATGAGTGCTGTTTAACACAGTAGATTGTTAATTCAACTCTTTGGGAATTAATAACTTTTAACACTGCAAATATTGCACTGCTGATTTTACTGTGTACTTTTGAAATGGATATATGGCATACATAAGAAGCCTTCTGCATTTCAGTACAGTAACTGTCATCTAAACTGTTGTCATAGTTTACATCAGGTAATACTAACAGAGAGCACTGTTAGACTGACAACATGACTAAGCATTTTGACTTTCTTGTTTGTGAACAATGACACAAGGACTTCTGATGGCACTGATATGTTGTTCATTGACATGACTACTTACTTTTGAGAGATGAACTAAAGATTTGGAATAAGTTACAGGCTTTTGAAGGTAATCATTGTGTGGTGCTGTTTGTACAAATTGTTTTGAGAAACTTTGCAAATATTAAGGATGATTCGAGAAATGCACCGAAGTGTTTGTTAACAGTTAATGCACTGTGAACTACCAATGAACAACTGCATTTACATTAACATTACCAAAGATTAAATACTGTAACAAATGTTGGCTATTGTTCATTGTATGCTCATGTTAGTTAATACATTAACTAATCTTATTATATAGTATTACCATATAGATGTATAGGCCTGGCTACATTTATTTGCATCGTTACATGTGTCATATTATTAACATTTCACCAAAATCAAGTTCATGTTTTTTCAAGTTCACAAATGTTTTTTCCGTCATTACCACCACATCAGAGGCAGTACGGGCATCGCATTTACATTTTCATGAACTTGCAGGTCATAACCTACAGTTCCCTCTCGAGCTTTCACGAGACATCACAGAGAATTCTCCGTTATGGGAACTCCTTCCTTCCAACCTTTACTGAAGTCCTATTGGCTCACGCCAGTCAAATGACTGGCCAATTGTCGCGAAGTATGCACATCGCATGCAAATACTGACAAGCTGAGAGGCAGTATAAAATGCGGTGCACGCGACAATTACGTCAGAATCTTCTCCTTCACTTTGCTGAACAACCTAGATGTATGGCTTATAAACTATTACAGCTCACAGTTGAGGTTCGCTCATCAGAGGGCGGTCTCTGTATGGCCGCTCCTCTGCAGCGTTCAGGTGAGTATGATGTTTTTCTTAAGATGAGTCCGTCTGCCCTCGATCAGCGGTGGACCTGGACTCTGGTGATGAGCTCATGCCGACTAAATGTCCGCATTCCTCTCACCCATCGAACCTACAGGACAGGACATCAGCCCGGCTTCTCACGTCCCCCTTCCATGGCGGAGCAGAGAGCCGATTGCAGATACCGGAGCTAAGGGTTCCTATGTCGCCGCAGATGCCGCACGGCCCACTGTCTAAGCATGCAGCCCCCCGCCTTAGAGCAGCGCTCTGCCGTGTACAGAGCACAATCACTTGGCTCCTCACTCATTCACATACCAGCCCCTCATACCAGCCCCTCATCAGCGGCTGCCGTGTTTGGAAGACACTGCTCTCTTATTCGCACGATACCAGCCCCTCATCAGCGGCTGCCGCGTTTGGAAGACACTGCTCTCTTATTCGCACGATACCAGCCCCTCATCAGTGGCTGCCGTGTTTGGAAGACACTGCTCTCTTATTCGCATGATACCAGCCCCTCATCAGCGGCTGCCGTGTTTGGAAGACACTGCTCTCTTATTCGCACGATACCAGCCCCACATCAGCGGCTGCCGTGTGTAGAGGACTCCGCTCTCTCACTCATTCAAGGTGACATGGAGCCCCTGCTTCAGTCGCTCACCCACTCGCCAGTATTGAAGTGGCCCCCGCCTCAGAGCGGCAGTGAGTCATATTATGAAATGGCGAGCAAAAGCGAGGAGTCATCTGATGCCCCTGCGCGGAAAAGCGCGCGAAGGCGAGGAGTCACCTGATGCCCCTGCGCGGAAAAGCGCGCGAAGGCGAGGAGTCACCTGATGCCCCTGTGCAGAAAAGCACGCAAAGGCGAGGAGTCACCTGATGCCCCTGCGCGGAAAAGTGCGCGAAGGCAAGGAGTCACCTGATGCCCCTGCGCGGAAAAGCGCTCGAAGGCGAGGAGTCACCTGATGCCCCTGCGCGGAAAAGCGCGCGAAGGCGAGGAGTCACCTGATGCCCCTGCGCGGAAAAGCGCGCGAAGGCGAGGAGTCACCTGATGCCCTGCGCAGAAAAGTGCGCGAAGGCAAGGAGTCACCTGATGCCCCTGCGCGGAAAAGCGTGCGAAGGCGAGGAGTCACCTGATGCCCCTGCGCGGAAAAGTGCGCGAAGGCGAGGAGTCACCTGATGCCCCTGCGCGGAAAAGCGCGCGAAGGCAAGGAGTCACCTGATGCCCCTGCGCAGAAAAGCGCGCGAAGGCGAGGAGTCACCTGATGCCCTGCGCAGAAAAGTGCGCGAAGGCGAGGAGTCACCTGATGCCCCTGCGCAGAAAAGCGCGCGAAGGCTAGGAGTCACCTGATGCCCCTGCGCGGAAAAGCGTGCGAAGGCGAGGAGTCACCTGATGCCCCTGCGCGGAAAAGTGCGCGAAGGCGAGGAGTCACCTGATGCCCCTGCGCGGAAAAGTGCGCGAAGGCGAGGAGTCACCTGATTCCCCTGCGCGGAAAAGCGCGCGAAGGCAAGGAGTCACCTGATGCCCCTGCGCAGAAAAGCGCGCGAAGGCGAGGAGTCACCTGATGCCCTGCGCAGAAAAGTGCGCGAAGGCGAGGAGTCACCTGATGCCCCTGCGCAGAAAAGCGCGCGAAGGCAAGGAGTCACCTGATGCCCCTGCGCGGAAAAGCGTGCGAAGGCGAGGAGTCACCTGATGCCCCTGCGCGGAAAAGTGCGCGAAGGCGAGGAGTCACCTGATGCCCCTGCGCGGAAAAGCGTGCGAAGGCGAGGAGTCACCTGATGCCCCTGCGCAGAAAAGCGCGCGAAGGCTGTTTTTTCCGTCATTACACCACATCAGAGGCAGTACGGGCATCTCATTTACATTTTCATGAACTTGCAGGTCATAACCTACAGTTTTCTGTCGCTGGGTGCTCAGTTTTTTCTGTTATTTGGCCAAAGTATCATATTATAAAAGATTCAGCGCTTCGCACAAGCTATTTAGCTGTGACTTGACAACAAATGCTAGACTAAGACACTATTCTCTGCTCCTCAAATACAAAAAACATTAGCCTTTATAAATATAGTGTTTCTTGAGAAAAAAAAAAACGCTGTACTTATGCAATCAACATTTGTTTATTTACCTTCAGACAGCAAACAAGCTGAGATGCTCTAAACTGCGCGCCGCACTTCATTGACGAGAGAGGCGGGAGGAATAGTGAGGTTTGACTGACAGTTTGAGGAGCCAATAGCGTTACGAGCTTTAGTGTCTGTGGCGTCACTTACTGATCCAGGATCAGTGATCCGTAGCAGTTATATTTCTTATTTGAGCTTGAGCTTCAGAATGCTTTGGATAATGTAACGTTAGCTTTTGTTGACGCTACCGCGCTACTTGATCAAAAAAAGAGCTTCGCTACTGAAAAGCTATTTGATTCAGAAAGCAGCGACGCTACTGAGAAATGTAGTTAAACTACTAGCGTCACTACTTGTAGCGCCACTACTATATAAAGTGTAACCTTATTTTGTAATTAATTACATAATTCTGCTCCTCAACACGGTCACTATGACTTTATATAACAAATCATAATCATACGCATAAGCATATACAAACAAACGCGCTCTTACCCACGACAACACATCTAGCTCTTAATTTCACCATTAGGCGGAGATTAATAATAATTAACTGATTATATATGAAGCGGAATGTGTGTAGATTATCGCGACGTAACTGTTTCTTCCTTCCGCCACAAAGCGCTGCTTAGCGACTGAGATAAAGCGCTGCTATTGGTCTAAACGCGTTAGGCTGGTCATCTGAGCACTGCGATTGGCTGAACGGCGTGACGCAGAAGACGTACGCCACTCTGACGTTAATGTAGTTTTTTTGAAAGCCTCCACTAGAGGCCACGCTTCACACGCGCAGCTAAATATAACTTTATTCCCTCATAAACATTAATATAAGAACTGTTGTTAAAAGATTAAACAGCTCAGATGAGTCTGATTTAATACAAACAAACGGCAAGCAACACATTAAATTAAACGTGAAGCTCTGAAGCAGAAAACTGAAATAGTTTCTTACAAATAATCTTTTTTTATTTACAGCTTCAAAAAATAATTTTACAGTGTATAACTTAACTTTGAAATTAAACAGAAACCCAATAAATGAATGAAAATAAATAAATAAAACACAAGAAATCGTTAATTAATGAATCCATCATTCTATTTAGTATTAAATGGAAGAATATGAACAAGTGATAAAACATAGCAGCACATAATGTTTCCAGATTTCTAATTATAAAATTCATTATTTTAATCTTGCATTTGATAATTGAGTAAATTCATTTATTATAGTTAACAGGTGTGATGATCAGTGGGCTTGAGTTTTCACCTCCATAGTTTAAGGATGGGCTAAATAATGGATAGAGTTTTTCAGTGAAAGACTGAGCAGTGAAAGAGTAGATATGAGAGCTGGACTCCACATCATAAAAGGAGACCAGACCCTCCTCATAATCCACAAACACACCGACCCGCTGCGGCTTCACTCTCAGAGACAGAGAGACAGGAGGACCAGCACCGGCTTTATATTCATCTCCATTCCTCAGCCACACAGACCAGCATCCATCACTGGGTCTTGCTGTGATCTTTCCCTTCCTGTTAATAGATTCTCTGACCACTCCTAAAGTCCATCCAGTCTTTCCCTTCACCTGCACCTCAAAATAAAACCTCCCTGAGGAGAATCCCTCCTTTCCCAAGACACAGACACATGCATCAAATCTCTCTGGTTTGTCTGGGAGTTTCTGTCTAATGTCTCCATGTCTCACTTGTTTTCCATCATCAGAAAGAATAAGTTTAGGATGAGCTGTATCAGGATCCAGAGTCACATCCACTGAGAAAACACAGAATATCAATCACAACTTCACAATACACAGATTCTGTGATGATGTTTCTAATATTTAACCCAGTGTTTAATCAGATAGTAGTGCAGTTATGAAGCTGTGAGTGTATGAATGTAAACTAGTGTAGTGCAGACAGCACACTGTACCTGAATACTGCTGCCTCCACTTCAGCTCTGTAGAGACTAATGACAATAAAACATAATCAGATTTTAAGCTTATATTTAAAGAATTGAGTAAATCATCATGTTTCTATCTGATCAGTGTATGTATTGATGTACCAGTTTGTGTGAGTTTGTCATCTATAGTGTCCTTCAGTTGAGTCAGAGCTCTCCTCAGAGTCTCCAGACTCTCATCAGTCTTCATACTGATCTCAGACCAGTTCCTGGTGTTTCTAGGGCTGCACAGGGATGAGTGAATCTACAGCAGGAGAGAGGAGAAATCCTTCAGCATGGGGAGTGTTATGGTGTCATATACTGCATTATCATTGATCAGAGAGATCATGTTGACTGACCTGTAGGAGGTGGAGGTGATCTTCAGTGTGTGAGAGCTGCTCCAGCTCAGTGTTTCTCATCTTTAGCTCAGTGATCTCCTGCTCCAGCTCTTCAATCAGCTCTTGCTCCTGTTTCTCTGCTGCTTTCTGCTGCTCCTCCATCATCTCCAGCAGTTCAGTCTGACATCTCTCAATGGAGCGGATGAGATCAGTGAAGAGCTCCACACGGGCTGCTTTCTCCTTCTCTGTGTTTCTCTGCTCAACCAGGACAGTCAACAAATTATTAGCAGTGTTTGCTAAGAGAAGAATCAGTGTTACTATTGCTCATACATTTTTTCTTCACATACATACATGTGTTTTTAAGGGGTTTCATAATCCCTCAACTGAAATATAAACTTCATCCTGCACCGTTTGCACTGAATGATTCCTCAAATCATGTGTTTTTCAATCATGTTGAGGAGAGATGTGATATTACTTTACTAAGTGATCAGGTAATCACAGTCATGTTGATATTCAGAACAACAGTGTGATTGCAAGCAATAACATAAATGATTGTCAGTTGTCTTGTTTGTAGAGGAGCGCGGGGCACAAAGTAACGCAGGGTTAGTTGTAACACACGTGGTTTAAATATTTCCACACATGCTAGCATAACAAAATGTACAGTATTTACTAGTTACCATATCAACACTATAAAGAGGAAAAAGTGCGGCAAAATTCAAAACTCTTTTGAAGATATCGCTGAACATTTATTTTACCACAGCAAAAGTACATTTGTGACTGAAGTCAATTTTTCATCTCATTTAAAATGAGACAAATCTGCTATTATTTTAATCTCCAAACTGTTATTTAGCAGTTTAGATAGTTTTTTTTTTTTAATGCTTCGATAACTTGCAGATGGGGAAAGTTGTAACACTGTGTTACAATGTGCCCCGCTATTATTAAACTATCCCAGCAGGCACAAAACAGCCACACAACGTCATAAGACGTTGATATTTGGTTAAATTTTGGTTGCGACGTCGGGTGACCAAAATCCAATGTAAATCTAATGTCAATGTTAAATTGATGTCCAATACCGATGTCAGCTGACGTTGAGATTTTGTTGTTTTTAGGATGTGTAACCAAAATCCAACGTTAAGTCAACGTCAAATATTGACGTCAACCCGATTTTCATTTTCAATCAAAATGCAACGTCTGTCTGACGTTATGTCCAACGTGAACCTGACATTACATAGACGTCTGGTGCCTGCTGGGATGCTATTCTATGACATTAGCGATGTAATTTATACTATTTACTTTTATCAATTTTAATGAGAAACCACAAGAAACAGGTGAATAAAGACTGACAGTTTATGTTTAATGTTCAGAATTATTATTTCAAGAAACGTAAAGCATTTTGGCTCGTTTATGTGTCTCCTGTTGTGTGAGAGCTGTGTGTGGAGGGGGGGAGAGTTCTTCATCTATTTGCTCACATTGTTTTTATCTATGCTGTATAGTTATGTGTTGTGATCAGGGACGTCCCAAACATGGTTGCAATGTGTTCATTGTCAAACTCCAAAATTAGATTATTTTTAATTCTTAAAAAAGGGTCATTATTTTATTTGAAAAAGTGAATAATCTTATTTTATTGACAAAATATTTTAGTTTGTCTTGTATTTTTATTTTTTTCATTAGAGCAGATAACATTTTAAGCTGTCATATGATCATGTTACAATGTACCCCACCTACGGGGGATGTTGTCAGATTTCACTTCTATGTTTGAGGGGTAAATAAAGAAAAAACGTATACACTGTAATTATGAAAAAACGACATATTTGTACTAGACAAGTGTGAATTAATGTGGATAAAAAATGATACTCTGAACCCCATGTGGATTCACACAAACTGAGAAAGTCAAAAGTTGTGCCCCGCTCTCCCTTATTTGCTCCGACCGCCGAATATACTAGTTTCAAACAAAGCTGCAACAAACTGTACAGTGGTGATTCATTCCTGTTTTTAAATTAATCATTTGAGCGAATGAATCAAAATCAATGACTCAGCCATAAAGACAGTGATTTGTCGCCACCTACTGGTGAAACAATGTGACCCACAGAAAGAGTCGCGGTAAAATCCCCAACACTAATACACAGAGTGTTTCTCAAAACTCAAATTAATGCTTCCTCATTTCCTCGCTCCTCCATCCTTCAGAAACTGATCAAAGTCAGTCATCTTGAAGGACATTTCAATTCTCTAAAGCACCTTTCACACTGCACGCTGGTCCCGGAAAATTGCCAGAAAATTGCCGGAGTGCCTTCTGTGTGAACGCAAACACGTCCCAGGATTAATTCCGGGATCGATCCCGGGTTGGGTACCTAGTAACATTGCCGGGTTCAGTCCCGGAACGAGCGCTGTGTGAACAAAATCTGGATCAATGCCGTAAAGGGTGTGTCGTAGTGATGACGCACTTTATCGTTCGACTGGTTTACCGGTTGTTTTGAAGACAGATCAACGTTCACACAACGAAAAATGTGTAAACTGGAATGAAGCAGCGATCAGGGAGCTCCTCACTATCCACGCTGAAGCTGAAATCGTTCAGTTTAGTGAAATGGTGCGTGGCGCATTATATGATGTTTTATTAACAAAGTTCGGGAGGAGCACGTTCAGATAATTAACACAGGTGGAGAGCACTCAGCAATCAATGGTAAGAGGTATATATACACTCAGCAGGCTCACCTCATTCCATTGACAGTTTTGCAGCAAAGACGACCCACAGGCAGAGCAAAGCCCGCAGGGCCCAAAAATCGCCTGCCCAGTCACCACCGTCATCTTCCCGCACAGGATCCGGATCGTTTCGCCCATCAAGACGCAGCAACAGGCCTTCAGCAAGCCTGGGCCGCGCACCAGATTCCGCCATGGCACTCCCACCTCTCAATGAGGCCCAGCCCTCCACCACGGCTTCTGCTGCCACAGCGCCGCATACAGCCGGGCCCAGCGGCCTCCCCACAACCACTCAGTTTTATACTCCCGCTGTTTATAACCCTTTTCCTTTTCAGCGGCCTCCAGCTCCTGTCGCAGACACTAGCGCGAGGCTATCACCGCTAGCAGCACAGGTCCAACTACTTCAACAGTCTCTCTTTCTGTCCAGCGAGCATTTGGTCTCGCAGAGGACGCAGTGAGAACTTTCGTCCAGCGAGCATTTGGTCTCACAGCGTTTTCTCTTTCGTCCAGCGAGCATTTGGTCTCACAGCGGACGCAGTGTGAGAAAATCTCCCGGTCAAGCTCCCATTTTCCTCTTCCCTGTTTCCTCTTTCTGTCCAGCGGATAGAATTTTCACAGCGGACGCAGTGAGAACTTTCCCGGTAGAGCACTTACGTTTTCTCTTTCGTCCAGCGAGCATTTAGTCTCGCAGCGGACGCAGTGAGAACTTTCCCGGTAGAGCACTTACGTTTTCTCTTTCGTCCAGCGAGCATTTGGTCTCACAGCGGACGCAGTGTGAGAAAATCTCCCAGTCAAGCTCTCATTTTCCTCTTTCCCGTTTCCTCTTCTGTCCAGCGAGCATTGGTCTCACAGCGGAGAAAGAAGGCGCAAACTCTCCCGATCGGTCGCTCCAAATTACAACTGCTCCCCGTTGCAGGCCAGCAGGGCCCGTCAGTCCAGGCACAATGAGCCGCCATCACGGACCCCCTGGCCAAACATCCAGACCCTTTCTCGAGATTCCAGCCCGCCAAACTCGGCACTCATTTGGGGGGTCTTTAGTTCGGCGGCTGTCCTCTGCTCTTAGCCTTTTGGGGGGAGTAATCTGGGTTCGGGCCGAACTCTGAGCTCGGAGCCCTCCCCCCGGACAGCATGCCAAACACGCATTAAACTTTACCCCTTCAAATTATATGTAAGTGTGAACTCGTGAAACACGTCACGTATATGTCTTTACGGGATCTTTACGGGTTGTGTGTGAACGCACGCACAGATTCTAGAAAATCACTGGCAGTGTGAATGAAACAAAATCAGACCATCCCGGGACAAATCACGGGACACATTTTCCGGAATGGCTGTGTGAAAGAGGCTTAATTGTACTGCATGTAACGAGCAGTGAGAAAGCTTCCAGAGGAGCTATATGCGAGGTGTATCCAATGCGGAAGTCTTTCTTTCCAAAAAACATGGTGCATGTATAAATTCTCCTCCCACATCTGTCACAATAACTTACATTTTTGTTTTAACTTTGCAGTTATATAAATCATATATTTCACTTATCTTAACCGGGCATCTTGCTTTAATAATATTTTTTATGGATGTTTAATATAACCAAACTTCAACACATAATGGCAGATCACGTAAATGCAGCTGATGATGCTCTGAAGTGATGCTCCAGTGATCAAGAATATTTCAATATACAAGTTTTCCTTCGATTTCTCCTTCGTTGGATCCTTTGTACGCATCTTAAGGTGGTGGAGTTAATGGCAGGTTCACACTGAACACTTTTTGTTGTAAAATGGCACAAAAGTGTTTATAAGGAACTGGTTTTGGTCCACTACACCCTTCATTCCTTCAAAGCTCTCACTCTCGAGAGTAAACCCTTAAAAGGGGTTAGGGCACAGGGATGAGCCCTTCAGAATGGAACACAGCTACCCAACTATACATATACAACAAAATGATATATCATATTTAAATGTGTTTTATTATTTTAAACTCACTTTTCTGACTTCTGCTGAGTGTTTGATGTCTTGAATCTTCTTGATTCTGTCTTGGATCGTCTGCTGCACGTCTTTCTGTGTCTTCATCAGTTCAGTCTATAGAGAGAACAACACAGATTTGTTTATCATAACACAGATTAAACATACAATATGTTTTCATAATGAGCTTTTATTTTACAACATGAAATAAAATCTGATTCCTTATTATATGAGCCTTTTAAAAGCAGTTTTTAGTAACTTCTACCTTCTTCTCCTCACTCTCTTCTTCTATAGGAACAGTGTTGTGGTTCTTGTGGTCTTTCACAGAGCAGATCGAACACACACATGTCTGATCATCTCTACAGAACAGATCCAGAGGTCTCTCATGTTTCTGACAAATATAGTCCTCCAGATTACTCACAGGATCCATCAGTTTGTGTTTCTTCAAACCTGTCAATCTCAAATGAGGCTCCAGATGAGTTTCACAGTAAGAGCTCTGACACACCAGACACGACTTCAGGGCTTTCAGCTTTCTTTCCTCACAGATGTCACACAGAACTTCAGTTGTTTTCTCAGGACTTTTCTTTTTACAGTGATCTACGAGCTCTCGGAGTGTGGTATTAATCTTGAGATCAGGTCTGTGCTTGAATGTTTCTTTACAGTATGGACAGCTGCAGGTCTGGCTGTTGTCCCAGCACTTATTCAGACAGGTCTTGCAGAAGTTGTGTCCACATGGAGTCGAGACTGGATCAGTGAACACGTCCAGACATATCGAGCACTGAATCTCTTCAGTCAGTGAACTAATGGAGGATGACATTACTGTAAAGAGATTATTTAGGATCAGTGTGCATGTAAACTCCAGTAATGTTTATAAAGAATCCCATGATGCAGCTCATAAAGCTGGTTGAATGTAAAGAGCGTCTAGAGACAAATATGTACAAGATCACGTACAGTAAGCTGGTCATTATTGCAAAATGAACCGAGACAAGCTGATCAGAAACCAAATATGAAGCTCATTACACGACCACTTGAATATATGAACAAGCCATATTGAGCTAAGCTGAACATATTTAATTATCTGCTGTACTCATTAAATATTAGTAAAAGTCATTCATAAACTTACTGTTTTTCTGGTTTATTGACTTACCTGGAGGTACATGTTCAATACTCCGTCTCCTGGTTTTTCTTGCTTTTGTTGATGTTGGTGAAGATTCTGCCATCGTTTTTATCTCTTCAAGACTTTTCAAGAAATATTATGTTGTATTATACAGTATAAGTTATTTTCTCTTTTTCAGACTTGAAACAATTTGACTCATGACCATTTATTTAATATTTACATTAAAGTGTTTAAATCTCATGTAAGAAGTGATAGTAATGGAAACACAATCATTCATTTGAAACACAGCGAGTGAATCATAAACTCACTGAACAATCTGAACTATGACCTGCTGTTGAGATTAAAGACAGTACAAAGAACAAGTGATATATATTCCAACAAACATATGACAACATATCTCTTTATAGAAAATTAGACACATCTCTCCACAAAAGATATTATAAAGTCAAGACTCATCCTCATTCTGTTTAATATTAAAGTAATTTTCGGCTGTAATGAAGCAGGTTTGTGTTCAGTTTGTCTGCAGGTCATTTCTTTAGTCTTTATGTAATGTGGCAAAATGACAGAAACACCAAACTTTGATTTACAACCAATCAAATTACATTCTTTTAATACAATTCTGATACCATTTCAGTGCAGTAAACACCTAAAGAAGCTGAGTATTTGAGGCCTAAACCTGCGTCTGTTCAATTTATTCCAGTCTGACATAAACCCCACTAAACCAGACCACTGCCTTTATAAATATTAGTTCAGGGACATTTCAAATATATATTTTACTTACCTGTGAGTATCAGATGTGTCCACAAGGGCCTTTAATCAGCTAAATATTCTGTTGTTTATAGAGTTTGATCGTTTCAGGCGTCCATATTGTTGCAGATTAAGTTTCACTTTCTCTTTCTCTGAGTCTCTCTCTGAACTACAGTGATGTCAGAGCTCCTCCTGTATTCGTGTGTTGGTTCATGTGTGTCTGTTTGTACTGAGACTGATGTTTCTGATAAAGAGATTTCAGCAGACTTACGGCCTTGCTCACCATTATTGGCACCAATGAAGTTTAAGTATAATGTGAATATCTTATTAAATTAATCAAAAATTAATCAAGCTTTTTCTATAGAGAACTTGTGTTTGATACAAAAGAGCACATAATAAACAACAATTTAAAACAAAAGGGGAAAAAAAGGGGAAAAACTTAAAGCTGTGACACTGGTATTGGCAACCTTTACTATAAATCAGTATGGAAATACATTTTTAAATCACCTGTGATAAATCACAAATGAGAATCAACTATGATAAATTGTCAGTGCCCATGTGACATAAATTAGATACTGAATGATGACTTCAGTGTTTTAAAAAGCCACGTTAAGTCAAGTCAAGTCACCTTTATTTATATAGCGCTTTTAACAATACAAATTGTGACAAAGCAACTGCACAATATCAAAATAGGAAAATAGTGTCAATAATGTAAAATGACAAGATTTAACACTCAATTTTCAGTTAAAGGCATTTCATTATTGAATCCAGTGATGGCATCGTCCAGCTCAGTTCAGTTCAAAAAGTTTCTGTTCAATCAAGTCGACGATATTGCTGGAAATGAAGTGTCCCCAACTAAGCAAGCCAGAGGCGACAGCGGCAAGGAACCAAAACTCCATCGGTGACAGAACGGAGAAAAAAACCTTGGGAGAAACCAGGCTCAGTCAGGGGTCAGTTCTCCTCTGGCCAGACGGCACAGCAGTTCAATTCCAACTGCTGCAAAGTCAGATTGGAGGGCTCAACTGGTTCCCGAGGTCTTTTACTGATGGCTGTCTAGGTGACGGGGTCCTCACTGGGGGTCTGTCTCTGGGGCTCATCTAGGTGTCCTGGTCTCCGCTGACGTTCAGGGCTGTAGAGGTCGTCTCTAGGTGCTGATCCACCATCTGATCTGGTGAATGCAGTGACCTCGGAATAAGAAAGAAACAGACTAATATTAGCGTAGATGTCAATCTTTTTATGACGTAACAAGTACATCATGTGTTATGGGAAGTGTTCCCGGTTCCGGTTGATCTAATTAATGCAGCCTAACAATCCTTTAACGGATTTGAATAATAGAAGTGTATTAGTGTGTTATGTGTACGCCAGGTTAAAGAGATGGGTCTTTAATCTAGATTTAAACTGACTGAGTGTGTCTGCCTCCCGAACAGTGTTTGGTAGATTGTTCCAGAGTTTGGGCACTAAATAGGAAAAAGATCTGCCGCCCACAGTTGATTTTGATATTCTAGGTATTATCAAATGACCAGAGTTTTGAGAACGCAGTGGACGTGTAGGACTATAATGCGATAAGAGCTCGCTCAAGTACTGAGGAGCTAAACCATTCAGGGCTTTATAAGTAATTAACAAGATTTTAAAATCTATACGATGTTTAGTAGGGAGCCAGTGCAGTGTTGACAGAACCGGGCTAATGTGGTCATACTTCCTGGTTCTAGTAAGAACTCTAGCTGCTGCATTTTGAACCATCTGTAATTTGTTTATTAAGCTTGCAGAACAACCACCCAATAAAGCATTACAATAATCTAACCTTGAGGTCATAAACGCATGAATTAATATTTCTGCATTTGACATTGAGAGCATAGGTCTCAGTTTAGATATATTTTTAAGATGAAAAAATGCAGTTCTACAAATGCTAGAAACGTGGCTGTCAAAGGAGAGATTACTATTAAATAGCACACCTAGGTTCCTGACTGATGACGAAGAATTTACAGAGAAGCCATCAAGTGTTAGACAGTGTCCTAGGTTATTACTTGTGGGGGTTTTAGGTCCGATAAGTAACACCTCTGTTTTTTCAGAATTTAGCAGTAAGAAATTACTCGTCATCCAGTTTTTTATATCGACTATGCATTCCATAAGTTTCTCAATTTGGTGTGTTTCACCAGGCCGTGAAGAAATATAGAGCTGAGTGTCATCAGCATAACAGTGAAAGCTAACCCCGTGTTTCCTAATGATATTTCCCAAGGGTAACATGTAAAGCGTGAAAAGTAACGGTCCTAGTACTGAGCCTTGAGGAACTCCATACTGCACTTGTGATCGATATGATACCTCTTCATTCACTGCTACGAATTGATGGCGGTCAGATAAGTACGATTTGAACCATGCTAATGCACTTCCACTAATGCCAACAAAGTTTTCTAGTCTATTCAAAAGAATGTTGTGATCGATAGTGTCGAACGCAGCGCTAAGATCCAGTAGAACTAATAGAGAGATACAACCACGATCAGATGATAAGAGCAGGTCATTTGTAACTCTAATGACTCATGTGTTTAATAGACATGAACAAGTTCTTTGAAAAACATCTATGACCTTTGAAACATGTCTACTCTTCATGCTTTTGTCAGGGTTCTGTCACTTCGGTCTAGTGTTGTTCATGGTTTTGTGACAGAGCTCTGGCACTCCCTTCATGTCCTGTTTTTATGTGAGTGCGCGGCTTCGAGTGTGCTCGAGCCACGCGCTCTCTTGTCTGCGTGCCTTGTTTTGTGTTGGAGCGTGGTGTTCGGATCCCAGCACTCATGTCTTGAGTTTCGGTTCGTGTCGGGGTTCGGACACTCGCGCTCCATGTTCTGACTCATTGTGTGAGCGTGCGGCTCGAGTTCGCTCGGCCGCGCGCTCTTGTCCACGTGTGTTGTGTGTGTGTGTGTGGTGTTGCACGCAGTTTCGTGTTTTTATCGGCTGCGTGCATTCATGTTATGTCTTGTGCTGTGTGGCACGCAGCTCATGTATTTCATTGGCTGCGTGCTTTCATGTTGTCATGTCTTGTGTGAACACGCGGCTTATGAGTGTTCTCATTAGCTGCGTGTTCGTGTCCTGTTTTGCACATGGCTGGTAATTTGTTTTGCTGGCCATGTGCTTGTTTGAGTTTTGTGTGAGCACATGGCTTTTGTCTTAGTTTTCTGTGTGCCATGTGCTCTCATGTCAATTGTCTTGACCCCACCCATCTTGTTACCTGGTTATTGGTTAATTTGCCCCACCTGTGTTTACCTCATTACCCTCCTCATTTGCTCCCTTTATAATCTCCTTGTGTTTGCAGTTCCGTGCCAGTTCGTC